>OZ018325.1:84586681-84599072 GCA_963969495.1 Ceratothoa steindachneri | reverse complement strand
GACTCCTCTCAGTACACACACACACACACACACACACATATATATATATATATATATATACCGCCATATTCATACGAAAAAGGGTGTACATGAAGTTATAATTAGCCAAGGAATATTTAACACGACATGTTAATAGTCTCCGTAGAGTAGTTGTATTCCAAGATTGTTTAACTGGTACCAGTTTACCTCTACCCCTGGTTGGACTGGAAACGCAAAATTCATAATTGAAGTAACTGTATCTCATCTTTAGTTTACTTTTGGGCGCATGAGGAGCTCCAAAATCGGTGATTGGATTGGATGTATCGCTACCTTTTTACCAGGTACCACTTAACTTTGCAACGCACGAAGCGCTCCAAATCTGTAATTTGAGTGGCCTCATTCGTAGAATGTTTGCCTGGTACCACAACCCATGGAGGCACTATGCGCTCAAATTTTGTAATTTGAGTGGTTGGATCCCCAAATTGTTTACTTGATACCAATGTACCTTTGGGTTGACAAGATAAATAGATGGACTAGCTGAACCAAATATATGTTACCTAGTACAGTTTACCTGGTGCTAGTTTACCGTTTGGTCGCACTAGAAGCCCCATAGCCCTAATTGGATTAGCCAGACCTCGAGGAACACCAATTACAAGGCCCTCCAAATCCGTAATTAGATTTTCTTGATATTTAGATTGTTTGTATAGTACTGTACTTGTCTACTATATGTATGCCCGAGGAGCTACATATCCGTAAATAGAGTAGCTGTATCCCTATATTGCTTACTAAGTACCAGTTTACCTAAGAGATTGGGTATATCTCTGGATTATTTACCTGGTATCAGTTAATTCTGGATGCAGAAAGCCCCAAATAGTGGCTTATCCTTGGATTGTTTACCTTTCAACGTACAAAGAACTCCAAATTTGAATTGGAGTCTCTGGATCCACGGATTGTTTACCTGATAACCGTATACCCTTGGACGCACGAAGAGTCCCTACACCGTACTTGGATTGACAGGATCCCAAAAGTGTTTACCTAGTATCAGTTTAATTTTGAATGCAAAAGGAGAACCACATCCATAATGGAGTGGGTCTATCTCTCCAACTTTGACCTAGTACCAGTTTATATGCAATAAGATCTTTAAATCTGTAATTAAAGTAGGCAGATCCCAAGTTGTTTACATGGTACCAGTTTACCGTTCGATTCACAAGGCGCTCCACACCCGTAACTAGAGTAGCTTGATCCATAGATTGCTTGCCTCGCATCAATTTAACCTTTTGAACACACGAGGAGCTGCAAATCTGTAACTGGAATGGATGGATCCCTAGATTGTTTACCTGGTAACAGTTTATCTCTGTACCCACGAGGAAACCATATCCGTAATTAAATTGGCTGGACCCCAAGATTGTTTACATGCTTTTATTTTAGTAGTAGTCGTATGAAGGGCTCCAACTCCGTCAATGGGGGTAACTGGCTCTCTACATAGAACCAGTTTAATTTGGGGGGAAGAGGGACCCCAAACCATGGTTTGATTTGCTGGATCCCTTGATTGCTTCTGCCCTACCACTTTATCTCTACACCACCTAATACTAATTTAACTTTGTACACACGGGGATTTACAAATCCGTAATTGGAATGGTAACATCCCTAGAGTGTTTAATTGGTACCAGTTTTACTTTTGGCTGCACAAGGAGTCCCAAATCCGTAATTGGAATGGTTATTTGGTAGATTGTTTAACTGTTGCCAGTTTATGGTTTGGACGTACGAAGAGACCCCAATCCATATTTGGAGTTGTTGAAGAATCCCTATATTGCTTATTTGACACCAGTTTACTTTTTGGAGCCAAGAAGAGCTCTAAATCTGTAATTGGAGTGGATGGATCCCTAGCTTGTTTGTAAAAATGTACTCCACGGTATCGTGCTCCCAAATTTCTAGCCCATCACCTCTAGGTTTAACAAAGGGCTGCCCCTAACCTAGTGGTTAAAGCGTTAGATCACTATGTCTAGGTACCGAATTTGAGTGCAGGCGAGATCGGACTGCCGCCAACCAGACAGGGCGTCGTGTCTGAGGCAAGGGCCCAGACATACAGTTGCACCAATTAGTCATGTCATTACGTTGAATTTCGTTCAGAGAGGGACGCTTTAATATATTATTTGATGAGAGATGGAATGTTTGGCTATATTTACTGTAGTTATAAATAAATTAGATGGGCCATTTAGTAATAAAATAAATTAAATTTAGTGAATTTTGTTCTGTCGAAATATTTTGAAAGGGTTTTGTTTCAAAAGAGGGTTGCCAAATTTCCCCAATTTTTCCCTTTTCCAGCTTAATTAAATTTAAATATTTATTTAACTTGTAATCATTGATATAACAAAAATATTTCCATTGACATTTGGTTATTTTTTTCCATTTTAGCCCTTTAACTAATTTTCCAACGTAACGTGTTATGAAAAATATTATTACTTGGCAACACAGCACATCAAAGCCTATCAGCAGTCATCCAAAACTATTCGAGGAGTTATGAAAAATTTAAATAATTTTATTATAATTAACTTACGTTTTGGGAAACACATAGAAAAATGTTACATGGTTAATTTGGTGAATTGTACGCCACACATACATAGCCACTCACAACTTGGCTAATGTATCCCCCCGCCTTCTTTTACAAGCACAATACATCTCTACCGTCACGGAACCTGCCAAAGGAGTCATATCCACACTCCTCAAACTCGAAGTTAGTGACCCTCCCTTGAGCCACGAAATGTTCCTTATTCACTGTTTGGTGGCGAAAAAGGAATTACCTCATCTCTTTCCGCCTCCCCTTCCTCAACAAATACGTGACTTTGGTGCCTTCGGGCTTGGCAGAGATTGTCATTCTGATCTTTATGTAAATTTCATCATCCGGTCAGAGCCGCCCTATTCCACGAGTCCATAGGGGCGTGTCTTGCTATTAACTGACGGTATTTCCAAGGGGAAAAAAACTTGGAATCTTTGATTTTTTTTTATTACTTGCATCCTTTTCTTTTGATCTCCACCCATTGTCCGTAACTGTGTACCCTACTGGCCCCAATACCCGAGGAAGGACAAGCGGCTATATATCTCTTACACATTTCTACTTCATCTAAGTTCACTACTTTAGTTACAAATCCCTCCTTACTAACTTTCTTGGGGATACGGCCTCGTTGCTATTGCGCTTTAAATTTCAGAGGGAAAAAAATGCTTCCTTCCTCCCCACTCTTCTGTGTATAGTGCAACGACGTTCAACCAGCATCATATGTGTGAAACAAATGTTAATTAAGGGCTTTGGGGTAGGCAACATCTAGAAAACATCCCTCATGATCCCACCCTTCTAAAATTTGCCCCCACCCCACCCCACACCTCTTTAGTGGACGGGAGGCAAAACCTCAGTAAGAATCTTCAAGGTCAGCGAAAAGGAGAAAGTGCAGGCGTGTTAACTACTTTTTAACTCTCCTATTTCAACATTATACCAAAGACTGACCGCAGGTCGTTGCAAGGAAAAGGGATACCCAGAAACCTGAAAAGTAGACAGACGAAAGTGGAAGGAGGCAAATCTACCAGTCAAAAATATTTTCTTTCAAAAATAATAATAATTTAATCCTGGAAATGATTAGAAATAATGAAAAAATCATGATAATGATAATAATTACTTTCGTGGTAACATTTGTCTTCGTTCTATAGTTTGATACTTTGCCTTTTTTCACTTCTAGAACTATGCCGTATCTCTGCCAATGCGGTGCCACGCCCCCTCATAGCCACCTTTAGATTGCACAAGTCTCCCCCACTAAGTCTCAATCTGAGACCTACCATGTAATTTGAATTAATAGTGTAATAAATGTAATTACTGGAAATAAATTGAGTCCCCTCACACTTGGATCTTATAAAATTAAATTGAAAGCGAAATCCAGAAAACCAACCAGAGCACTCAGTTGCGGGCGTGAGATGCCAAAGGACACGCAGCAATCAAGATGTCAGCTACAGTATTCTTACATTTGGAAGAGCGAATATCATTGTGAAGGTTAGCATGACTTACGGGGTTCCGGAGATAGGATAAGTGAAGGTAGAGTTTCCACAATAGAGTCAAAAAGAATGCATGATTGATCTGTCTGTTGCGAAAGGACTTTAAAGTTACAGCTGCCATTTAACCACATGTGAAGAGGAGAATGACGTAAAATGGCGGTGGAGATTAGTCTGGCAGCCTTTGGTCCCCAATTAAGTTCTCAGTTTCCATTTCTTTCGTCTTTCGACCCGCTATGAATCGGTCGTCAACCGGCGGAATTTTTTTATATAAAATTAAAATAGTTCACGGTTTAAGTGCTATAGGGTTTAAACCCGCTGCTATATCCCTCATTATTTATATAGCGAAAACTAGCCAGGACATTTCCTTCCAAAATAATCGAAAGGTGGTTGGCTTAAGTTAGTGAAAGTGCAAATGTGTTGGGGATATTCTTCGCTATCCGAGGACAGTAGCAGGTTTGAAGGAAAAATTAGTGTTCAAATCGGATGGGAAATCTCGATTATTTTGACTCTAGCAGAGGCGATTAGGTGATGGTAATAACCGAAATTAGAAAATATCCCTTCTAAACTGTGTTCACTCACTCCTTTTTTTTCTAAATTAGGTAATTTTCAAACTAGGATCAGTTACTAAAATGGGAGTTTATAAAACAGCCTGTGTTGTTTTTTTCACTTAAAAATAGCGAACTTAATAATCAGTATATCTCAACCAAGGGAAGCAATGGCATTCATTTGGTTTGTTTGATTTTTTTTCGATCATAAATCATCGCTTTTATTATGTGGGTTCTGAAATATGACATGCGGCAAGGAGGGATTAGATTTGCAGTCATGTGACAGCCCGGTAGCGCAGCCTCCAAAATGTCTCAACCCTGGCGAACTCCTAAATCGAGGAGAACTGCGCAGACTCAGGAAAAGGTTGCCTTCGTTGTTTTATCATATTCTAGCTAAAACTGCTACGTACCTTCATATGGGGAGGCTTGTTTGAAGAACAGCCACTCACTACCTTTCATATTTCTTTCTGAATGAAGTATGCATGTATGTATCCCTTGGAGGATTCACCCTTAAAATAAACCCAACACGGAAACAAATGATCCATGCACACACCCGACCGCATCACACTATAAATTATTTACGACAACACTGAGCAAATATTAGTGACGAATCCCTTTGTTTTTATACTGGCGGAGACATCTTGTATCGGCAGGGAGTGCGCTCGAAGACTGAGGAAGTTCGGGTTTGCAAACTTTGCTGTGTAATGACGAGCCCTAAAAGATACTTCAAGTCTCTCCCGCATGCGAATGAGCCCTGGTTTCACAGATGTGTGGGGTTTCATCTCCCTCCTCGTATTCTGACCCCACAATCACTGCTGCCAAGATGAGGGCCACGAAAAGAAGACATATTAACACTGTTATCTCGACAGGGCGATGGCAGCAGAGGGTTTAGTCTACATTTTAAGGGTTTAGTCTACATTTTAGGGATAAAAACAAACAAAATAACTTTCCCTCCCTATATTTTTCGCTTATTCATCAGCATGGACTCCCCCCCACTCCCCACCGTGGAATTTGCTTGCGCGGGCAACACCACTCGTGTTTTACAATTATAATTATGGCATTAAAATATTGGGGAGAACGCGACTGTACGTGTTGTGGACACACGCACACACAGACACCCATTTCCTTTGGGATTGACGGAAGTTCAGTTTTGTGTTTTCTCTCAAGGGAATGACAAATCAGCTGATTTTGACTCAATTTTAATTAATTATCGTAACTGGTGCATATGTATATCGTCAACTTAACGTGATTGTTACATTAACCTTATTACAACAATCCAAAGATATGATTTTCTCACCTGCTCTATTCGTGCATCAAAAGTAATAGATAGTAAAAGAACAGAGTAATCAATTTAATGGATAGAAAGTGCGCACGGAGAAGGGGACAACTTATAAAGCGATAAAATCGAAGTAGAGTTAGATAATGAAGGAGATGACGGAAATTAGAAGCGTGTTTAGACCCCTCCCACCCTCAATGCCATGGGAGAAGATAAAATAATTTTATTATAAAGTCAATCCCCTTTTCATGTTAATTTGGTGAAATGAATAACTTTTAGATGTTTAGCTTCCTTTTTTCATCTCTAGAGAGAAACTCACAAAGAGACTAAAATAGACTAAACGTGACTAAAAATGACTAAAAAAAAGTGAAAGAGACTAAAAGAGACTAAAGATGAAGTGTATCCGAAGTGGTAATCTTTTCATATCTTTATTCCGTCCCGTGGGAAAAGAGTATTAATATCGCCGCCAATTTGTCAGTTGCGGGCTGTAGAAGGCAGCTAAATTCCGACCGCACGGAGACATGGAATAGGGGAAGACGCTAAATTGTGAATAGTCCCCCGAAGGCATCAAATGACCTTATAAATCGGGTCACCTCACTGGTGTTCATTTACCATTAAGGAAGCCTGTTTCCCTCAAATGCTCTTTACCCTCTTTTTTATGGGCACTGATGGATTTCAACACTCAGTCCTTGAGGGGGAGAGATAGACTGATGTTCATTTTTCCTCCCTTCATTCTTTTTCAGGTTGGTTTGAAATTTTGCATGTATTTTGACAGGTCAAAATACAACGCTGTTGACAAAATTATAGTCAATTAGTTTTTTTTGTAACAACCCCTCTAAGAGAGCAAATGGAACAAGGTACGGGCTGAAATAATGGACTGCTAGTTTCTTAAACAGATTCTCAAAGGAACACAAACGATGCACCTACTTTAGGTTGCAAGTCAGCGCTCACGCAAGATCGCAGGCGCTCATGAAAACGCAGACGAGCGAACTGATTGGGTCCTTGGGTTATCAAAGTTGTGCGTGACCCCTAAGCACCTCAACTCCCCTACGGTGAAAAGTGGCTGACTACTGAAAAGAATAATCGTTCTGATGTCGTTCGATGTGATCGAACAAGTTACTATACGATATGGGGTCTCGGTACCGATTTTCCATCGTCTGGTTCTCTATTAAATGAATTTTCTCAAATAATCGAAAAGTGAAATCAAGGGATACAAATTCAGTCGGTGAGGGAACGACGGGGAAAGGCCAGGAAAATAAGGAATAAATTAAACGGAAAGGATTAGCCATATAAGATTAGAAGAATTTGTGTATATGCCTCCCCCCACCCCTCCACTCACCTCAATTCCTAGGTGTGGAAGGTTTACGACGAGAACCATACAAATAAATCAGAGCCAAAAAGAAAGACCCCGTGGAATGCAGGCTAGGCAATAGGAAACACCACCTCACATTTAAGCGAAATTAAGACATCGAGTATGTTTAATCACAGGGTGGAGTTCCGATCTCGGTGACTTCAGAGCGACTACCATATGCCCATGTTAAAATGTAAATCTGCATTGGCAAAAAAACTCCTCAGATTGCAAGCTTGAGTAGGACATCCTTCACAACATCCTACAGGAGCTTTGAAATGGGTCTTCCCTGCCCTTATATTTCCTACTAAGTGAGGCTGACAGGAGCTTTGAAATGGGTCTTCCCTGCCCTTATATTTCCTACTAAGTGAGGCTGTCACTAGATTATTTATTTCCTTCCTAGCGCATTGATAACAGTGGCCAACAGTAATCTTTGTTCCGAAATGATTTTAAATTTTATTGGCGAGTTCAATAGCGCTGATTTTGAACCTCTCATCAGTTTTCTCCATCACGTACAGTTTTATAGATTTACTTATTGTCAATGTCGTGCTTATTAAAGATATACTCTGAACAAGTGTAAAAAAAGAATAATTCAAGTGTATAATAACATATTTTGGATATGAGCATCTCACAAAGCAATTTACTGTATTTGACATCAATCTCAATCTTATTTGATGATATTTCAATCAAAAGTGTTATTGCACTGCTTTTGCGGCTGTGATTTTCCTCAGTTTCGCGCGTCAGGGTCCAGCAGTAATCACCCATCATATTGGGGCTGAAGAGGCTTTAGTAATGTTACTCCATCTTTTTAATGTCCTGTTGGAATCTTTTTTCATGTTCATCGCTGACCAACGAAGAAAAAGGTGATTATAATTACCATAATTCTTCAGGAAGTTTTCATTTTTCAAATGCATCCTTACGTTTGACGAAAGTATACTTCGAGGAATGTCTCATTACTGAAATATCCAGAAGGATTTAAAGAGGTTATTGCAATTCTGTGGGGGAAGATGATCAATATTTTCAAGTGGTCAACCAAATACGCACAAATGCGTTCACGCAGATAGAAGGAAGAACAAGCAAACAAAATATTGGTGATAAATTTGCAATCACATCCGTCCAAACTTTAGAGAGTGTAAAGGGTAGGCCCTCGGATTCACATGCTTTCCCTTTTTCATCATAGTTTATGGTGTTTATTGCAGGTCAACCCGCTTCGAGGCTACCATTTTTGGCCTAAACTTCTGTAACCTACCAGTCTAATTTGGGTAGGGAAAGCGACTCATCCCCCCCCCTCCCATTGTGCCCCACTTCCATTTTTCCCCTTTGGACTGAAGGATATAAATGGGGCCGTGAGCCCTTTCAAATTATTCTGTTGCAAGAATTCTGCCTGATTGCTCCGCTGAATCGTTGTCCGTCACTTACTTTGACGTTCATTTTTTGGAGACCCGTACTAGATTCCTTCGTGCAGCGAGGATTTTCTGCCATTGATTCCTGCCAGCATTGTCACTGCCCCTCTGTCGGGTGCATTGAATTGTGCTCTTCCAGTTACGTTTGCTAGGGTTCTCCTTGGGAAGCTGTTCACACTGGGCACGTGAAAGTTCTACCCTAGTCGCCTCGCCATCTCCTCTTTGGGAAATTCTGTCCTCGCAAATTCCTTCTCTCGGATCGTTAGGCCTTCGAATCATCGTGCCCCCTGGTCTCGTCGCCTTTCGCCACGATATCGCCGTCTGTGGGTTTCTCCTCGCAGAAGACCGTCATCGCATTCACCCCTGTCGACTTGGGTCGATTTCACTCATCGTCGTCGAGCCTCTTTCGCCTGGGTTCCCGACGTGGGTTATTTCTTCACTGCTCTGGTATCAGGTATTTTGGAGTGTCTCTTTCTTCTTACGTCCCCTTTAAATTAATTAAGTGTTATCAGTGTTATTTATGTAACTTTGGGCCTTCGGGTAAGGAAATAAGACAGGGAGGTTATCCGGGAACACCTGTCACTAGAGTAGCGAAGCCTATTTTCATCTTCAATGCGCGTGTCGTTTCGGCTTTAAGCAATTTATCCATAGAACCCATTTTTTGTATGCGCGAATATCTTTTTGGTTAAAACGACTTGTAGTCGTTCGATGGTGATAATCATTTGTGACTTTATTTTATTGTTTGATGACCACCGTATAATTTGTTAAGTGAATTTATTTTATTTTAATTTTGTTGTAAATAATACTTTAAATACTTTTTTATGTGTGTATTTATTTAACTCCTTACAGATACCTCGTAATTTAGTAACGTCCAGATAAATTCTAGTGAATTTCTGGTAGGCCTTTAGATCCCTGGTCTTCTATAAATTTTATGTGTGTATTTTCTTTGGGCCGTGTGAACCGGGTTCCGCGATAGCCTTTACAGACAGCTTATAGATTTTTCTTTTTATAGATACAAAGGCATTTATGGGGAATACAAGCTACTGACTCTATTAGTCTTCGCTGTTTTATTTGGTCTTTTTACCTAGATTTGAATGAAAATAATTAAATAAATCTAAGGGACTTACTCATATACATATATGAATTTGATCACTGTGATTAAATTACATCTAGTTGTGTTCTACTGCAAAACCAGTTTCAAACTTGCTTGGGCTAAGAACGCTTAGTTTTTGGAAAGGTATTAAAAACACTTCCATCCCAAATATTGCTGTATTTTAGAACCATAGTGAGGGTCTTTATCAAACCGGATTGTTTTTTCTACCACACTTTCACTACTAACTTGACCTTAATAGGAACTGATCTATGTATACATATATTCTTACTCATAATTGGGTCAACTTTTTCTTGGGGTCCCCGAAAGTAATGTATGATTTTTAAAATAAAGTTTTGTATAGTATTTATTAGAGTAATGCTTCTTGTTAACGTTTAGGAAGGTTACAAAGATTAATTTATACCTTTTTCTTTCGGATTCTAAAAAAGTTGTTCTTAATCTTCTTTAGCATCCGCCCCTTTCTCCTCTCTAAAGATCACATTAGACATATTATATTCTACGAGATTTAAAAAGGTGTCAATGCAAGTACAGCGGCAAAATCCATTTGAGAGCACTTAAAGAGGTGGCGCAGTAAAGGAAAAAAAGTTGCAGGAGGTGGTTTCCTGATTCCGAAGTGGGAATTTTAGTTTAAAGGACGGACCAAAAGGAGGTTGTCCCGAAGAACTTGATTCAGTAGAGTTGAAAGATTTGGTCACAGCAAATCTTGATACAACTTTTTGGGAATTCGCAAAACAATTTAACGTAACCCATGCGAATTTTCTACGTCAACTGAAACAGATTGGAAAGGTTCCAGTGATTGAAAAATGGGGCCCACGAAACTGCAACAGCGTCTTGCTTGCTGTGAATCATTGCTGTCACGATATTTTTAGGCACCATTTTGAGACAGGCTTGTTACTGGTGATGAGAAGTGGATCCTTATCATAACGTTAAACACCGCCTTTCGTGACCAGTCAAGGAAACAGAATTTCTCAACAACCGAGACAAGGTCTTCATCCAGAAAAAGATCATGTTCAAGTTACTGTGAGATATTGAAGGAATTGTCCATCAAAAACTGTTAGATAACAATTAAACAATTAATGTTAATCTCTCTTACAGTCAACTTCATCGTTTGAAGCCACTATGAGCCAAAGATGACCCTCCTTAATCAACAGAAACAGTGTCATACTCAATCACGATAATGCCCGTCCTCACACATCTCGAATGACCAAAGAACTCTTGGAGGAACTCGGTTGGAAAATATGGCTCCATCCTCCAAATTCTCCTGACTTGTTCCTTCTGATTATCACTTGTTTAGGGGATTACAGGAACATTTAGATGGTCTTAGGTTGACTAGAGAGAATAGGTTGAAAACAAGTTAAATTCATATTTTGCATAAAACCCTAGAGAATTTTACAAGAGTAGCATAAGCTCGTTGTTCAATGGAATGATGTTATAAGAAGCAATAGCAGTTATATTTGATTAAATATATGCCCTAAAATCGGATATTACTGATTACTTTCGTTCCAAACTGATATATATGTATATCGGATATTGCAAAAACCCTGTTAAACTTGTTATGACTCTCTCGACAAAGGATAATGATAGTTTTGATGAAGTTAGAGACGTTTTTATTGTTTTAAAATATAAATAAATGTTTAAGTTGTAATATTAATCAATGTAGACGCCACTAGTGGCGAACACACGCTTCAGATTAGAATTGAATGCCGCACCCACGTTGCGAACGAAGTCTTTCCTCATGCTGGCCCGCGCGCGGTTTGCGGATGAGTTCCGCTCGTTGGCGTTGCTGTGGGTGACCTTGAAGGGCATGCCCTCGACACATGCCGTAGTCGAGGGGATTGAGGTCGGGCAACTGCGGGGGACAAAAGTTCTTCGACAGAAGTTCATGTTCGAACCCAAACACTTTTGCGCGATCTTGGCTATGTGGATATGGACACCGTCCTACTGAAAGACATACTCCGCCTTCTTCATCTTTCTTACCCAGAACAGGACTTTCGTGGCCAAGATGTCCCTGTAATCGGCCACGGTAAGGCTGTAACCGGCCGCGAACCACCACAACGGCGGCATCTTCTTGCCATTCGAAGCCACGACGCTGAGCACTATCGCGGAGACCGGGTGCGTGATCTTGGAAACGTCGCGGAACTCGGAGACGTCATGGCCAAAGCTTACCACGCGGTCGTTCTAGTTTGTTGATGACCACATCGATCGTGAAGGTTTTTTTTTTTATCAGAAAAAATGAGAATTCGATTGCCATGACTCTTATAGTCGGTGAGAAGGCGACGAACGCGTTCGCAACGTTGTTCTCGCATACGGTTGATGAGTAGAGGCCTTTCGAGTCACCTCAAGCTCTAACCGCACTCCTCCTTGACGCTCTGGACACCATGGCCACCCAGATGCTCTTTTCTTCAAGAGCGCAATCATTAGGAGCTTCGGAGCACTTTCGATGGCCTTTCTCTCAGCCGTTTGGTTGACAACTTGAGTACTGCCTGAACGAGGTCGATCTTAGAGGTCTTGGCCGTTCTTGAGCCTCTTCGCGACTCTGTGGACGCTCATCCGGGTGACGTTGAGCCGCTTGGCGATGTCGGACATGTTGGGGCCCGCACGAAGGAGAGCAGGAATTTCGATTCTTTTGACTTCCATCTCGACACAATTCCACATAATGGAAAAGACGTTTTAATGATACCTGCTGCAAAA
>OZ018325.1:84436681-84584181 GCA_963969495.1 Ceratothoa steindachneri | reverse complement strand
GGATATCTGATTAGCTTATTATTTTGTGGTCAATAAATATGATAGATTATTTTGTACTCAATAATTAAGATTACAATATTAAAAAACGGTTATAATTGTTTAAACTTTTTTCAATCACCTGGGTGGCATACATTTTTCTGGAAAGTTAGACTGGGGCCTGGGAGGAAAGGGGTATGGAAACTCTGGTCTAGATCGTTGATTTTGAAATTAAATAGCAGAGGACTAAACACGAAGCCACAAAACACCCTATGGTTCTTCTAGACAACTAGTCTTCAATCCAGTACCTATAATACCCAGCGCTCCCCCTTTAGATAACAGCGTTCGATGGGGTATTTCATCGAGTATTTTGGAAGTCCAGATATAGTACATTTACCACCCGGCAATGCTACTACTATCGTGGAAAAAATCTAGCAAATTAGTTAATCATGACCGTTCCCTATGGAACTAATGTTAAGAAGCTTTCTTTAGATTATGCAAGTCAAGGTGCTCCGTGATCTTATCTCCAGTAAATCCTCCTGACACCTTTCCCATTACTCGAGTCAATCTTATCGGCCGGTAGTTGGCCACACAGCTTCACTTTTTTATCTTATAGATGCGAGTGACATTGGTCATCCGAGAACCCATTGCAACCTCGCCACAGTCCAAAAGACGGATTGTAAATCACTGATAGGCAAAAGGACTCATTTCTTCATTTTTGACCGAATTTGTGGCAAAAAACCGTGAGAAACAGACAACTTTTACAGGTATAACTGTTCAAGTCGTACTGCCACCTCACCCTCACCTCTCCTAATTTCCTCTAGTTTCTTCCCTTTATGGGAATGTTTCACACTCACTCTCGTTATCTCATCTTTACTTTTATACTACCGAGGAAGAGTAATCGCTAAGGACGTTTCCAATGAAAAGGCCCAAACTCCTATCGTGCCACTACTGTTCTTAAGCGCGCCTACACGCTGCGCAAATGGGATTATCATTGCAGAGCAAAACCACATACACCTCGTCGCATTTGACCTTCTTACCCATCATGTTAATCAATGCTCTGTAAGGTCTACTGAACTAAAGTCTAACTTTCTGAAGCCTACATTATACTTTTCAAATGATGGCTTTCTTTTGACAATCCTAACCATACTGTAGTCAATGACCCCTAAATACTTCTCCTGATACAGAGTTGTAACGAGTTGTCCTCATTAGTAAAGAATATAGCTAAAATACTATCTCCTCTCTTCGACCCGTGGGCAAACTGAGACAAATATTTCTCAAAGGCAAAGTCCAGATGCCACCATGCTTCTCCGTTACCAGTCTGGAGTCACCTAAGATGATCATAAGAGGACCGTCCCCTAAACGGGACAGATTGGTGTAGTCCTTGGTCCATTTCGTCTACTCCATGCCGGGGTCGGTATACCACGACCAAAATATATACCCTGGCGCTAGATATCCCACAATCTCGTAGCCTGTAATGGATAACATTTAGTGGGGAATAGAGTGTTGCGTAAGTAACCCCCCCCCCTCTCATTTGCCCAGGCATGCAGAATTAACCTAAAAATCGTGTTCAGGATGGAACTCGCGATTGGTAATACGATTTTTAAAGAGTCTGACCGAAATCTTCTCTCTTTTTCTTTATCCCATTTACCTGTGGCTGATTTGGCGTTCCTGCCTTTACATTTTCCTTAATCGTTCATTAAGTGTACATTTTCCTTAACCATTGCGTGTACATTTTCCTTAGCCATTCATTACGTGTACATTTTCCCTGACCATTCATTACGTGTACATTTTCCGTAATCATTCATTACGTGTACATTTTTCTTAACCATTGGGTATATACATTTTCCTTAATCGTCCATTACGTGTACATTTTCATTAATCATTGGGTATACATTTTCCTTTATTGTTCATTACGTGTAAATTTTCCCTAACCGTTCATTACGTGTACATTTTTCTTACCCATTACGTTTACATTTTCCTTACCCATTACGTGGTCATAGATGCACCCTAAAACAAGGTCATATCCTCGATAGTATATTTGATAAAGCCCTCGGAAATAAGTTCCGACATTTGGTTATGGACCCAAGATGCAAAATAGTTCGTTGATAGTTACTAGATCTATTTTCACGATTTTTGTCCTCAGCCCCCCACCCCCCTGCAGCCGCCATTAACCGCATTAATAAATTTCACTTACTTTTAATTTTTGACAAGCCTCTGTAATAGTCGTGAACAATACATAAAAAATCTAAACACGCACGTGCTTACATACAGGCGTAACACAACAAAACAGTTACAAGCCCAAATTGCTACAATAGCTAGTTTATACATACTTGTAACTAGTTCGTCTAATTGTTAATGAGGATTGTAATTGAGTGAAATTTACTCATCGTTAATATGTAAAAATGAAAAACGACTTCATTTGGGAAAATTCATTGGTCCTGGCAGATTATATATATTATATACACTCATTATTTAAGACTATCAAAAGCCAGTCTCAAAAGGATCTAATTAAGAGAAGAAGAAATCACCGGAGTTCACTTTTGTCGCAGATTTTAATACAACTTTTGTGAGAATTCTGTGGTTTGCAACCTAAATGATCACATTTAAATGTATTATGCACGATAAAGATCGATAATTTTGGCTAGTTTCGACAGGATTTGTATTATCGTTTTGATGAGACCCTTTCAGGAGGCTAGTTAACAGAACCAATAGTTTCACTTATTGTCGTAAGGTCTTGACATAGAATACATCTCCACCACAATCACAACAGAACTGTGTGAAATATTCCTCGTCGAGCTGCTCACGCAGGCCAACTGGCAAGGAAAATATCGATCCGGTAGACTACAACACACGCTATTCAACAAGTGACAGCATACAACTCACTCATTGGTTGCGTGGATGTTGAACGCGCTGTGCTCTTTGGTTTTAGCAGTTTTGTTCTCACGAAAACTCAAAAGATCTTTGTTGGAAAATAGAAATTAATGTACTACAGCATCTTGCAGTTTGCAGAATACCAAAAGATGTTTAGAAAATGATTTCATCCAAGATAATAGACGCGTCTTTGAGAACTTGAGTGATCAGTTGAGTACAACAGTTATGGTGGCTTGTTGATACAAAAAAATAACGGTTAAATGGGAGTTTAAGTTTTCTTTAATTTTTATGTGCAATCATCAGTAAATCCTAATGGGACTTCTAAATGGTAAAAACTTCCTGGGTGCATTACTCGGTACCGATAAATTGATATTTAGTGGCACTAGTGATATCTACATTTAGTTTGATAGTTTTTTTTTACAATACATGATATCTAATAGTCTTATTGTAGTTTAGTACGTACCTAATTTTCTCGCAAGAATTAAATGCCTGGCTTAGTTTAGAAGCACCGGTTCTCTTTCATGCTCCGGAGTGACCTAAGAAAATACTTCTAAAGATAAGCTCATAATTTATTATATGCAACCGTAGTAGTGTAATGTAGTGTTTCTAGTGATTTTTTGTATATTTTAGTAATAAACTAGAGCCATATCATAGGATATTGGAGTTAAAGGCAAAATGTTCGGTGAAGATTTCAAGAAATCATTTCTCAAGTAAAAAACTCAAATTTCGAAAAAAATAATTTAGCGAGTAAACACAAATTTGAACCAATAAATTTATTAAGTAAAACCGCTTTAAATCAATTTATTTATCAAGTAAAGGCACAAATTTGAACCAATTAATTTATTAATTAATAAACAAATTTAAACCAATTAATTTATCAAGTAAAAACAAATTTGAATCAATTAATTTATCAAGTAAAAAAAAATTAAAGCACTTAATGTTTAAAGTTTCTTCTTGCTTAATACACTTCTTAAGGCGGTGTTTAGAACCTTTGACCTTTCTTTAAAAAGCCCAGTTTCCATTGTTTTGAATCAGCCTGAAATCAACTGTTTTAGGTTCGTTAATGTCTTTAAATCGGGTGCCTTTCAGTTTTTCTTTAGGATTTAGGAACAAAACAATCGAACAAAGAAAGATCATAACTATAGAATGGACACGGTAGATTCGCTAATCGAGATTTTCCTAGACCAACCGTCGAAGAATGAATTTGGGCATTGCTGTGGTGTCGGTTACAGGACCCCAAGGGCAGTGCCGGCTCAAAATATCTTTTATTCTGGCAGTTGCCCGGGACGCGCCTTTTGCTGAGGGGCGCCATCAAGGATCTTCCTCCAAAAAGTGAATACAAATAAAATAATTTTCAACATCGAATTTAAGATGGAAAAAACAGGTTCATATAATATATATATATATATATATATATATATATATATATATATATATATATATATATATATATATATATATATCTATATAATGAAAATTAATGCAATATCGCAAAAAAAGATGAGAAATTAAACCAAATTCTCCGAAGACAGTTTAATTCAGAACAGTATCGGTGTATCTCGCACCCTTTTTCAACTGACACTGGGCAGAAAAAATATAAGAGAAAAGCATAACACAAGATCCCCTCTTTTTTCCCCCAATCCCATACTTGTGGCTAATCTGGGGGGGGGGGGGTTAGGCCTAAACATATTGAAGAGCTGACATTTTACTATTTTATTTATTTGCGATCTTATTACAGGATTAAAAGAAAATTGACCCTCAGATAGATTTAAATTAGGAACTGACGATATCAAGCTCGATTCTACAATTCTTCTCTTAACATAGTTAGCCGATTTAAATAACATTTTACTTCCATTGAAATCGATCGTATGAATCTTGTCTCTAACATGGCAGAAAATTCCACTACTTTCGCTGCCCACTCTAATATCTCTTTTGTGTTCGTACAATCTCTTGTCTAGATTTCTCCCCGTTTTTCCTATATAAACTTTATGGCAATCGTTGCATGGTATTGCATATACTCCTATGTTAGGATGTTCTTTGGGTTTCCTGGCCCTCATCAATTGGTTTAAGGAATTATTATATTTAAAGCGGGTATTAATCTAGCCTTTAAATATAATAATTCCTTAAACCAATTGATGAGAGCCAGGAAACCCAAAGAACATCATAACATAGGAGTATATGCAATACCATGCAACGATTGCCATAAAGTTTATATAGGAAAAACGGGGAGAAATCTAGACAAGAGATTGTACGAACACAAAAGAGATATTAGAGTGGGCAGCGAAAGTAGTGGAATTTTCTGCCATGTTAGAGACAAGATTCATACGATCGATTTCAATGGAAGTAAAATGTTATTTAAATCGGCTAACTATGTTAAGAGAAGAATTGTAGAATCGAGCTTGATATCGTCAGTTCCTAATTTAAATCTATCTGAGGGTCAATTTTCTTTTAATCCTGTAATAAGATCGCAAATAAATAAAATAGTAAAATGTCAGCCCTTCAATATGTTTAGGCCTAACCCCCCCCCCAGATTAGCCACAAGTAGGGGATTGGGGGGGAAAAAGAGGGGATCTTGTGTTATGCTTTTCTCTTATATTTTTTCTGCCCAGTGTCAGTTGAAAAAGGGTGTGAGATACACCGAAACTGTTCTGAATTAAATTGTCTTCGGAGAATGTGGTTTAATTCCTCATATATATATATATATATATATATATATATATATATATATATATATATATATATATATATATATATATAATTGCAGTAGGAAGGATACGACCATCAGTGACATTCTTATTTATTCCAAGCAACGATTCAGATTACCCAGATCTTGTCCACTTTCATTCCCTTCCTCTATTGAGATAACCGATTTCAACTCGTGAAAGAGGATTCAGTCATTAGTTTCATGCTTATTTTGAGATTTAAAATGGAAAAAGGAATTTATATTCACAGAGCTCTCATTTACTTTTACGGAAAACCAGATGAACTTATCGACTCTTTCTCATAACCGTAAAAGATTATATATATATATATATATATATATATATATATATATATATATATATATATATATATATATATATATATATATATATATATATAGGTACCTAGATCACATTTAATTTAGAACGCAAAAAAGTTAAAACTGAAAGGCAGCAGCAACATGTATTGAATCAACATAACTAAAAACCTCTGCTTGAGCAGAAACACAAATTTTGACACACCATAATTACAAATATATGTACATACATATGTCCTATTCCCAAGAACGCGACAATAGTGAAAGGGAAACTTTGGTATAGTTTTCTTCTTTCCTTAACAATAGTTATCTGCAAGGAAACTCATACAGCCATCAATGATTTTCACCAAAATGGCCATTCGCGTACAGATATCACCACAAATACACCGAGAAATGCCGCAAGCTGCCCTAGAGTATTCTTTTATTGGGCTCTCGGCCATGATATTCACTAATTAGTGTATGTTCAACTTCAGAAACTAACCTTAACTAAACGTAACTTAACCGAGGTACTTAGGGTAGTTTTTATTTTAGATCGTATAAAAATATCGATTATGTTTGTAGATCGCGTCGTAAATGAGCAGTCATACCAGGCTTTTAACTATGCTTTGACTGCTCGCCCCTTGTCAGCTCGCACTCAGTCATTTGGACATGCGATACTTTGCCTGTACGTACCCATCGACCGACGAAGACACTTCATTGATCCGAAATATCTTTTCCTCGGTGTTATCGGAAGGAATCTTGCCGCATACGATTGCCACTCATTTGAAGTCTGCGCACCGAGGTTAAATGAAGTAACATACGGTCTTGCTTAGTCATCAGATGGCCATATACTCTCATCTCTCTTTTAAGAACATAAGAAAAGAAGGAGACTGCAAAAGACCATTCATGGCCTACACTTGGCAGCTCCTGTTCCAGTCAACACACAAAAGATTTCTTACCAGAGAAAAGTCATCAACATTGTCACCCTTTACAGGAGTTCGTCAGATCTAATCTACAATATACATAAAATGCATCCGGAGGATTATGTCTATTCATGCAACCGCAAAATATAATCTCCCCACTCCTTAGAAAAATATATACATATGTACATAAAAAAAGTTAGTCCCATCTAGCAGCTTCATCCATATATTTATCTAATCGATTCTTAAAACTACCCAGAGTGGAGGCTTCTATCACATGTCTAGTGAGCCTATTCCATTCATCTACCACACGATTTGTAAACCAATTCCTCCCGATCTCCTTCCTAAACCTATACTAATCAAGCTTAAACCCATTGCTACGTGTCCTGTCATGTTCACTAAGTATAAGAACCTTACCCAGATCCCCTTTATTATATCCTTTTACCAATTTGAAGACTTCAATCAATATCCCTCTGATTCTTCTCCTTTCCAATGTATTTAGATTTAGTTTTCTGAGCCTTTCACCATAAGATAAGTTCCTTAGCCTACGAATCATCTTTGTCATCCTTCTCTGCACAGACTCAAGCAAATCAATATCCTTCCTATAATATGGTGACCAAAATTGTACTGCATAGTCTAGATGAGGCCTAACTAGCGCCAGATACAGTTTAAGAATGACTTCAGCACTCTTATTGCTTACACTCCTCCTAATGAATCCCAATATCCTATTAGCTTTATTCTTAGCATTTAGGCATTGCTTTCTAGGACGAAGGTCTGAACTTACCAAAATACCCAAGTCCCTCTCACAATCGGTCCTCCCTAAAATTCTCCCATTTAATTTATAACTATTCAATGGATTATTTCTACCTATACTAAGTACACTACATTTGTCTATGTTAAACTTCATTTGCCATTTCTCGGCCCAATTGCCCAGAATGGTCAATTCCTCCTGCATTACAACAGCATCAGAATTAGCCCTAATGGCCCTACCTAGCTTAGTATCATCAGCAAATTTACTCAGGTCACTACTTATACCTATGTCAAAATCATTAATATAAATTAAAAATAGCAAGGGACCCAAAACAGATCCTTGCGGAACTTCACTGCTAACACACCCCCACTCAGATTTAACTCCATCTATACTAACTCTTTGCTGTCTGTTACCAAGCCATGACTGAATCCACCTAAATATACTGCCATCGATCCCGTGTGCTTTAACTTTGCTCAGAAGCCGTAAGTGTGGCACTCGATCAAAAGCCTTACTAAAGTCCAAGTATAAAATATCATAGTTTTCATCAATATCAGCTGCTTCATACACCTTACTATAAAAAGACAGTAAATTAGTCAGACAGGATTTACCCTTACTAAAGCCATGCTGTGATTCTTTTATCAACTTATGCTTATCCAAGTGATCTCTAATATTCCTTGCTATAATAGATTCCATCATTTTCCATACCACTGATGTCAAACTTACTGGTCTGTAATTAGACATATTTGTTATATCCCCTTTCTTAAATATAGGTATCACATTGGCTTTCTTCCATGCCACTGGCACAATGCCACTCTCCAATGATTTTCTAAAGATGCCTGCTAGGGGCTCACTTAACACATCCTTACATTCTTTCAAAATTGCAGGAAAGACCTCATCAGGACCGGGTGCTTTACTACTTTTGATTTTATCAATTTCCTTTGTCACTATCTCCTGGGAGATCGAGATATCCTTTAATTTCTCTTCATCATTACCCCGAAAGATCATTGACACCTCGGGCATATTTAGAGTATCCTCCTGTGTAAATACTGAGAGAAAAAAGTCATTTAGCATTCCAGCCATTGAAATACTCACTGGCTATTCATATTCCACCATCTCATCACTTCTTCACTTCCCTACGGGGGAATATAAGAGAATAATACTTTTCATCCGTGTGTCATATTTTAATGTCCGGCTAAGTTTGCTACCCTCTCCTGACTCAAGAGCACATCGTCTCTATGGGGAAGCTGCCACTCATGCCCTGGAATTGAAGAGGCATAATTTCAGGCTCTTAGTAAAACAGGTTTGAGGACTAGCCCAATCTGGAACTTAGGGTCATAGTAATCTTGGACAATAGGACTTCATTACAACTTCTGTGGTGTTTAAAAAGAACTCCAGTGGGTCCTGCCAAGACCACAGAAGTACATGCAATCGTTTATGTACACGCGAGAAGCAGCGTTGAATAAACAAAACTTCGAGGGGGTGGCACTCCGTGTGGTGGGTAGTTGATTCGACCACCACCCAGCCAAAAATTTGCCATGGGTCATCCGTCGGAAGAACCCACCCATGTCTATTCATCCATTCACCCCATCATCTCACCCATGACAACAAACCCACACAGGACAAAAATGCACCGAAGAGGTAGGGGAAATTCCTCACTAATTATCAAAGAAAGAGATAAAAGTTGACAAATATCTCTTTCCCAGGCAAAAGTATACAGGTTTGAGCTTCGCTCAAGCCATCCATCGACAAAAAGAGGAAAACACGGAGCTGGGGGACAGAGATGAAGGAAACATTCATCTCAATCCAAGTCTGTTTCAAGTAGTATGCTATAAATCAACTCCCAACAAGAAACTGCACCTTCCAAAGCAAAAAAAAAGGTTTTATATATATATATATATATATATATATATATATATATATATATATATATATATATATATATATATATATATATATATATATATATAAATCCATTAAACCACATTGAAAGAGAAAACGGAATAATTTTTCCTTGCAGTAATATTTTTATTACCTTTTTTCGAAAAAATCCGTGCAGGAAAGCGATTCGAACCCGGCACACTGAGGCAGCCAGCACCGCTTTGATCACAGTTAAAAGTATGCCGTTAGTACACTACGCTACGCAGAAAACCAAAAAATTTTCTGAATGGAATAGCTTTTAAGGAACACTTTTGCCGGCTCGAATGGAGACTATTAAAGAAATAGAAAATTAATTGGGAATTCAAAAAATAAATGAGGAATAGGTAAACGCGTGGCAGATATACAAATGTATATATCTCTCAAAGTAGCAAGAGAGAATGATGAAAATGAATCCATTAAACCACATTAAAAGAGAAAACGGAATAATTTTTCCTTGCAGTAATATTTTGATTACCTTTTTTCGAAAAAATCCGTGCAGAGAAGCGATTCGAACAAGAAACACTGAACATAGCCTTGAATGCTAAAATAAAATCAAAATATCACTAGATGTAAAATATCTAAAAGCAAAAATTATGAGAACCAAGCTCCAAAGCTAAAATAAAACCAAAATATCACTAGATGTAAAACACTTAGAAGAAAAAATTATGTGAACATAGGCCCTAATGCTAAAATAAAATCAAAAAATTACTAGATGTAAAATATCTAAAAGCAAAAATTATGAGTACAAAGCGCCGAAGCTAAAATAAAACAAGAAAATATCACTAATAGTGAAACACCTAAAAGCAAAGATTATGTGAACCTAGAGGCCAATGCTAATATAAAATCAAAATATCACTAGATATAAAATATCAAAAAGCAAAGATAATGAGAACAAAGCTCCAAAGATAAATAAAACCAAAATATCACTAAAGGTAAAACACCTAAAAGCAATAATTATGTGAATAGGCTCCAATGCTAAAATAAAATCAAAATATCATTATATGTGAAATATCTAGAAGCAAAAATTATGAGAACAAAGCTCCAAACCTAAAATGAAACCAAAATATGTGAACATAGGATCCAATGCTAAAATAAAATAAAAAAAACACTAAATGTAAAATATCCAAAAGCAAAAATTATGAGAGCAAAGCTACAAAGCTAAAAATAGAACAAGATATAACTAGATGTAAAACGCATAAAAAAAAATTATGTGAACATAGGCACCAATGCTAATATCAAATCAAAATATCACTAGATGCAAAACACCTAGAAGCAAAATGTATGACAACAAAGCTCCAAAGCTAAAATTAAACCAAAATATCACTAAAGGTAAAACACCTAAAAGCAAAAATTATGTGAACATAGGCTCCAATGCTAAAAAAAATTCAAAATATCACTAGATAAAGAATACCTAAAAGCAAAAAATATGCGAAAAAAGCTCCAAAGCTAAAATAAAATAAAAATATCACTAGATGTAAAACACCTAAAAGCAAAATTATGAGGACAAAGGATTCAATGCTAAGATGAACCAAAATATCACTTAGGTAAAACACCTAAAAAAAAATAATCATGTGAACATTTGCCCCAATGCTAAAATATCATCAAAATATCACTAGATATAAAACTACTAAAAGCAAAAATTATGTGAATAGGCTCCAATGCTAAAATTAAATCAAAATATGACTAGATGTAAAACACCTGAGGGCAAAAAGTATGTGAACATAGGCTCTAATGCTAAAATAAAAAAAAATATCACTAAATGTAAAATATCTAAAAGCAAAAATTATGAGAAGAAAAGCTCCAATTCTAAGATAAAACCAAAATATCGCTAAAGGTAAACACCAAAAAGCAAAAATTATGTGAACATAGCGTCCAATTAAATCTTAATATGACTAGATGTAAAACACCTAAAAGCAAAAATTATTAGAACAAAGCTCCGAACATAAAATAAAACCAAAATATCACTAGATGTAAAACACCCAAAAGCAAAAATCATGAGGACAAAGTTAAAAAGCTAAAATAAAACCAAAATATCACTAAAGGTAAAACACCTAAAAGCAAATATTATGTGAATATATCCTTCAATGCTAAAGCAAAATCAAAATAACACTAAATGTAAAATATCTAAAAGTAAAAAAAGGGTAAGAACAAAGCTCCAAAGCTAAAATAAAACCAAAATATCACTAGATATAAAACCCTTGAAAGCAATACTCATATAAATAGGCTCCATTGCTAAAATAACATAGAAATGTCACAAGATGTAAAATATCTAGAGGAGCAAAAATTATGGGAACAAAGCTCCAAAGCTAAAATAAAAAGAAATATCACTAGATGTAAAACACCTGAAAGCAAAAATTATGTAAACATAGGCTTTAAATGTGAAATAAAATCAAAATATATCTAGATGCAAAATATCTTAAAGTAAAAATTATGATAACAAAGCTCCAAAGCTAATTAAAATACAAATATCACTAGGTGTAAAACACCTAAAAGCAAAAATTATTAGGACAAAGGATTCAATGCTAAGATATACCAAAATATCACTAAGGTTAAGCACTTAAAAAAAAAAACATGTGAACATTTGCCCCAATGCTAAAATATCATCAAAATATCACTAGATATAAAACCCCTAGAAGCAATAATTATGTGAATAGGCTCCAATGTTAAAATTATATCGAAATATGACTAGATGTAAAACACCTAAAAGCAAAAAGTATGTGAACATAGGCTCTAATGCTAAAAAAATATAAAAATATCACTAAATGTAAAATATCTAAAAGCAAAAATTATGAGAACAAAGGCTCCAATTCTAAGATAAAACCAAAATATCACTAAAGGTAAAAACCTGAAAGCAAAAATTATGTGAACATAGCGTCCAATCAAATCTTAATATGACTAGATGTAAAACACCTAAAAGTAAAAATTATTAGAACCAAGCTCCGAACATAAAATAAAACGAAAATATCACTAGATGTAAAACACCTAAAAGCAAAAATGATGAGGACAAAGTTACAAAGCTAAAATAAACCCAAAATATCACTAAAGGGAAAGCACCTAAAAGCAAATATTATGTGAATATAGCCTCTAATGCTAAAATAAAATCAAAATAACACTAGATGTAAAATATCTAAAAGCAAAAAGGGTGAGAACAAAGCTCCAAAGCTAAAATGAAACCAAAATATCACTAGATATAAAACCCCTAAAAGCAATAATTATATGAATAGGCTCCATTGCTAAAATATCATCAAAATGTCACAAGATGTAAAATATCTGAAATCAAAAATTATGAGAACAAAGCTCCAAACCTAAAATAAAAACAAATATCACTAGATGTGAAACACCTAAAAACAAAAATTATGTGAACATCGGCTCTAATGCTAAAATAAAATCAAACCATCACTAGATGTAAAATATCTAACAGCAAAAATTATGAGAACAAAGGCTCCAATGCTAAGATAATACCAAAATATCAATAAAAGTAAACACCTAAAAGCAAAAATTATGTGAACATAGACTCAAATTAAATCCAAATATCCCTCGACGTAAAACAACTAAAAACAAAAATTATGAGAACAAAGCTCCGAAGTTAAAATAAAACTAAAATATCATAAGATGTAAAACACCTAAAAGCAAAAATGATGACAACAAAGTTCCAAAGCTAAAATAAAACCAAAATTGCACTAAAGGTAAAACACCTAAAAGCAAATATTATGTGAACATAGCCTTCAATGCTAAAATAAAATCAAAATATCACTAGATACAAAATATCTGAAAGCAAAAATTATTGAAACCACGCTCCAAAGCTAAAATAAATCCAAAATATCACTAGATAAAAAACGCTAAAAGCAATAATTATATGAATAGGCTCCAATGCAAAAATAAAATCAAAATATCACTAGATGTAAAATATCTGAATGCAAAAATTATGAGAACAAAGCTCCAAAGCTAATATAAACACAAATATCCCTAGATGTAAAACACCTAAAATAAAAAATTATGTAAACATAGGCTTTAAATATAAAATAAAATCAAAATATCACTAGATGTAAAATATTTAAAAGCAAAAATTATGAGAACAAAGCTCCAAAGCTAAATTAAAATAAGATTATCACTAATGTAACACCCCTAAAAGCAAAAATTATGAGGACAAAGGATTCAATGCTAAGATAAACCAAAATATCACTAAGGAAAAACACCTAAAAAAAATACTCATGTGAACATTTGTCCCAATGCTAAAATATAATCAAAATATCACTATATATAAAATATCTAAAAGAAAAAATTATGAAAACAAAGTCTACAATGCTAAAATAAAACCAAAATATCACTAGATGTAAAACACCTTAAAGCAAAAATTATGAGAACAATGTTTCAAAGCTAAAATAAAACCATAACATCACTAAAGGAGAAACACCTAAAAGCAAATATTCTGTGAACAGAGGCTTCAATGCTAAAAATAAAATCAAAATATCACTAGATGTAAAATATCTAAAAGCAAAAATTATGAGAACCAAGCCCCAAAGGTAAAATAAACCTAAAATATCACTAGATGTAAAAGACCTGAAAGCAAAAATTATGTGAACATAGGCCCCAATGCTAAAATAAAATCAAAATATTACTAGATGCAAAACATCAAAAAGGCAAAATTATGAGTAAAAAGCTCCGAAGCTAAAATAAAACAGAAAAATATCACTAATAGTAAAACACCTAAATCAAAGATTATGTCAACCTAGAGGCCAATGCTAATATAAAATCAAAATATCACTAGATATAAAATATAAAAAAGCAAAGATAATGAGAACAAAGCTCCAAAGATAAATAAAACCAAAATATCACTAAAGGTAAAACACCTAAAAGCAATAATTATGTGAATAGGCTCCAATGCTAAAATAAAATCAAAATATCACTATATGTAAAATATCTAGAAGCAAAAATTATGAGAACAAAGCTCCAAACCTAAAATGAAACCAAAATATGTGAACATAGGATCCAATGCTGAAAAAAATTTAAAAAAACACTAAATGTAAAATATCTAAAAGCAAAAATTATGAGAGCAAAGCTACAAAGCTAAAAATAGAACAAGATATAACTAGATGTAAAACGCCTAAAAAAAAAATTATGTGAACATAGGCACCAATGCGAATATCAAATCAAAATATCACTAGATGCAAAACACCTAAAAGCAAAATGTATGACAACAAAGCTCCAAAGCTAAAATATAACCAAAATATCACTAAAGGTAAAACACCTAAAAGCAAAATTATGTGAACATAGGCTCCAATGCTAAAATAAATTCAAAATATCACTAGATAAAGAATACCTAAAAGCAAAAAATATGCGAAAAAAGCTCCAAAGCTAAAATAAAAAAAAAATATCACTAGATGTAAAACACCTAAAAGCAAAATTATGAGGACAAAGGATTCAATGCTAAGATGAACCAAAATATCACTTAGGTAAAACACCTAAAAAAAATAATCATGTGAACATTTGCCCCAATGCTAAAATATCATCAAAATATCACTAGATATAAAACCACTAAAAGCAAAAATTATGTGAATAGGCTCCAATGCTAAAATTAAATCAAAATATGACTAGATGTAAAACACCTGAGAGCAAAAAGTATGTGAACATAGGCTCTAATGCTAAAATAAAATAAAAATATCACTAAAGGTAAAACACCTAAAAGCAAAAATTATGAGAAGAAAAGCTCCAATTCTAAGATAAAACCAAAATATCGCTAAAGGTAAACACCAAAACGCAAAAATTATGTGAACATAGCGTCCAATTAAATCTTAATATGACTAGATGTAAAACATATAGAAGCAAAAATTATTAGAACAAAGCTCCGAACATAAAATAAAACCAAAATATCACTAGATGTAAAACACCCAAAAGCAAAAATCATGAGGACAAAGTTACAAAGCTCAAATAAAACCAAAATATCACTAAAGGTAAAACACCTAAAAGCAAATATTATGTGAATATATCCTTCAATACTAAATCAAAATCAAAATAACACTAAATGTAAAATATCTAAAAGTAAAAAAAGGGTGAGAACAAAGCTCCAAAGCTAAAATAAAACCAAAATATCACTAGATATAAAACCCCTGAAAGAAATACTTATATAAATAGGCTCCATTGCTAAAATAACATAGAAATGTCACAAGATGTAAAATATCTAGAGGAGCAAAAATTATGGGAACAAAGCTCCAAAGCTAAAAAAAGAAAAGAAATATCACTAGATGTAAAACACCTGAAAGCAAAAATTATGTAAACATAGGCTTTAAATCTGAAATAAAATCAAAATATCTCTAGATGCAAAATATCTAAAAGTAAAAATTATGAGAACAAAGCTCCAAAGCTAATTAAAATACAAATATCACTAGGTGTAAAACACCTAAAAGCAAAAATTATTAGGACAAAGGATTCAATGCTAAGATAAACCAAAATATCACTAAGGTTAAGCACCTAAAAAAAAAACATGTGAACATTTGCCCCAATGCTAAAATATCATCAAAATATCACTAGATATAAAACCCCTAGAAGCAATAATTATGTGAATAGGCTCCAATGTTAAAATTAAATCAAAATATGACTAGATGTAAAACACCTAAAAGCAAAAAGTATGTGAACATAGGCTCTAATGCTAAAAAAATATAAAAATATCACTAAATGTAAAATATCTAAAAGCAAAAATTATGAGAAGAAAGGCTCCAATTCTAAGATAAAACCAAAATATCACTAAAGGTAAAAACCTGAAAGAAAAAATTATGTGAACATAGCGTCCAATCAAATCTTAATATGACTAGATGTAAAACACCTAAAAGGAAAAATTATTAGAACCAAGCTCCGAACATAAAATAAAACGAAAATATCACTAGATGTAAAACACCTAAAAGCAAAAATGATGAGGACAAAGTTACAAAGCTAAAATAAACCCAAAATATCACTAAAGGGAAAGCACCTAAAAGCAAATATTATGTGAATATAGCCTCTAATGCTAAAATAAAATCAAAATAACACTAGATGTAAAATATCTAAAAGCAAAAAGGGTGAGAACAAAGCTCCAAAGCTAAAATGAAACCAAAATATCACTAGATATAAAACCCCTAAAAGCAATAATTATATGAATAGGCTCCATTGCTAAAATATCATCAAAATGTCACAAGATGTAAAATATCTGAAATCAAAAATTATGAGAACAAAGCTCCAAACCTAAAATAAAAACAAATATCACTAGATGTGAAACACCTAAAAACAAAAATTATGTGAACATCGGCTCTAATGCTAAAATAAAATCAAACCATCACTAGATGTAAAATATCTAACAGCAAAAATTATGAGAACAAAGGCTCCAATGCTAAGATAATACCAAAATATCAATAAAAGTAAACACCTAAAAGCAAAAATTATGTGAACATAGACTCAAATTAAATCCAAATATCCCTCGACGTAAAACAACTAAAAACAAAAATTATGAGAACAAAGCTCCGAAGTTAAAATAAAACTAAAATATCATAAGATGTAAAACACCTAAAAGCAAAAATGATGACAACAAAGTTCCAAAGCTAAAATAAAACCAAAATTGCACTAAAGGTAAAACACCTAAAAGCAAATATTATGTGAACATAGCCTTCAATGCTAAAATAAAATCAAAATATCACTAGATACAAAATATCTGAAAGCAAAAATTATTGAAACCACGCTCCAAAGCTAAAATAAATCCAAAATATCACTAGATAAAAAACGCTAAAAGCAATAATTATATGAATAGGCTCCAATGCAAAAATAAAATCAAAATATCACTAGATGTAAAATATCTGAATGCAAAAATTATGAGAACAAAGCTCCAAAGCTAATATAAACACAAATATCCCTAGATGTAAAACACCTAAAATAAAAAATTATGTAAACATAGGCTTTAAATATAAAATAAAATCAAAATATCACTAGATGTAAAATATTTAAAAGCAAAAATTATGAGAACAAAGCTCCAAAGCTAAATTAAAATAAGATTATCACTAATGTAACACCCCTAAAAGCAAAAATTATGAGGACAAAGGATTCAATGCTAAGATAAACCAAAATATCACTAAGGTAAAACACCTAAAAAAAATACTCATGTGAACATTTGTCCCAATGCTAAAATATATTCAAAATATCACTATATATATAATATCTAAAAGAACAAATTATGAAAACAAAGTCTACAATGCTAAAATAAAACCAAAATATCACTAGATGTAAAACACCTTAAAGCAAAAATTATGAGAACAATGTTTCAAAGCTAAAATAAAACCATAATATCACTAAAGGAGAAACACCTAAAAGCAAATATTCTGTGAACAGAGGCTTCAATGCTAAAAATAAAATCAAAATATCACTAGATGTAAAAAATCTAAAAGCAAAAATTATGAGAACCAAGCCACAAAGCTAAAATAAACCTAAAATAGCACTAGATGTAAAACACCTAGAAGCAAAAATTATGTGAACATAGGCCCCAATGCTAAAATAAAATCAAAATATTACTAGATGCAAAACATCTAAAAGGCAAAATTATGAGTACAAAGCTCCGAAGCGAAAATAAAACAAAAAAATATCACTAATACTATAACACTTAAAAGCAAAAATTATGTGAACCTAAGCTCCAATGATAAAATAAAATCAAAATATCACTAGATATAAAATATCAAAAAGCAATGATAATGAAAACAAAGTTCCAAAGATAAATAAAACCAAAATATCACTAAAGGTAAAACACCTAAAAGCAATAATTATGTGAGTAGGCTCCAATGCTAAAATCAAATCAAAATATAACTATATGTAAAATATCTAAACGCAAAAATTATAAGAACAATGCTCCAAAGCTAAAATGAAACCAAAATATGTGAACATAGGATCCAATGCTAAAATAAAATCAAAATATCACTAAATGTAAAATATCTAAAAGCAAAAATTATGAGAACAAAGCTCCAAAGCTAAAATAAAACAAGATATAACTAGATGTAAAACACATAAAAGAAAAAAATTATGTGAACATAGGCTGCAATGCTAAAATAAATTCAAAATATCACTATATGTAAAATATCTAAAGGTAAAAAATATGAGAAAAAAGCTCCAAAGCTAAAATAAAATTAAAATATCACTAGGTGTAAAACACCTAAAAGCAAAAATTATGAGGACAAAGGATCATTGCTAAGATAAACCAAAATATCACTAAGGTAAAACACCTAAAAAAAATAACCATGTGAACATTTGCCCCAATGCTAAAATATCATCAAAATATCACTAGATATAAAACCCCCAAAAGCAATAATTATGTGAATAGGCTCCAATGCTAAAATTAAATCAAAATATGATAGATGTAAAACACCTAAAAGCAAAAAGTATGTAAACATAGGCTCTAATGCTAAAATATAATAAAAATATCACTAGATGTAAAATATCTAAAAGCAAAAATTATGACAACAAAGGCTCCAATTCTAAGATAAAACCAAAATGGCACTAAAGTGAAACACCTAAAAGCAAAAATTATGTGAACATAGCTTCTAATTAAATCCTAATGTCACTAGATGTAAAACACCTAAAAGCAAAAATTATTAGAACAAAGCTCCAAACTTAAAATAAAACCAAAATATCACTAGATGTAAAACACCTAGAAGCAAAATTCTGACAACAAAATTCCAAAGTAAAAAAAAACCAAAATATCACTAAAAGTAAAACATCTAAAAGCAAATATTAACTGAATATAGCCTTAATGCGAAAATAAAATCAAAATAACACTAGATGTAAAATATCTAAAAGCAAAAATGATGAGAACAAAGCTCCAAAGCTAAAATGAAACCAAAATATCACTAAATATAAAACCCATAGAAGCAATAATTATAATAATAGTCTCCAATGCTAAAATAACATCAAAATATCACTAGATGTAAAATATCTGAAAGCAAAAATTATGAGAACAAAGCTAAAAGGGCTAAAATTAAACCAAATATCACTAGATGTAAAACCCTTAAAAGCAAAAATTATGTGAACATAGGCTCTAATGCTAAAATAAAATCTAACTATCACTAGATCTAAAATATCTAAAATGAAATATTATGAGAACAAAGGCTCCAATGCTAAGATTAAACCAAAATATCACTAAATGTAAACACCTAAAAGCAAAAATTATGTGAACATAGACTCCAATTAAATCTAAATATTCCTAGACGTAAAACACCTAAAAACAAAAATTATGACCACAAAGTTCCATGCTAAAATAAATCCAAAATATCACTAAAGGTAAAACACCTAAAAGCAAATATTATGTGAACATAGCTTTCAATGCTAAAATAAAATCAAAATATCACTAGATGTAAAATATCTAAATGCAAAAATTATAAGGACAAAACTCCAAAGATAAAATAAAATCAAAATATCACTAGATGTAAAATATCTAAAAGCAAAAAAAAAAAGAGAACGAAGCTCCAAAGCTAAAATAAAACCAAAATATTACTAGATAAAAAACGCTAAAGCAATAATTATATGAATAGGCTCCAATGCGAAAATAAAATAAAAATATCACTAGATATAAAATATCTGAATGCAAAAATTATGAGAACAAAGCTCCAAAGCTAATATAAACCAAAATATCCCTAGATGTAAAACACCTTAGGGCAATAATTATATGAATAGGCTCCAATGCTAAAATAAAATCAAAATATCACTAGATGTAAAATATCTCAATTCCAAAATTCTGCGGACAAAGCTTCAAAGCTAAAATAAAACCAAAATATCACTAGATATAAAACCCCTAAAAGCAATAATTATATGAATAGGCTCCAATGCTAAAATAAAATCAAAATATCACTAGATTTAAAACACCTAAAAGCAAAAATTATGATGCCAAAGATGCAATGCTAAGATAAACCAAAATATCACTAAGGTAAAACACACAAAAAAAATAATCATGTGAACATTTGCCTAATGCTAAAATATAATCAAAATATCACTATATATAAAATATCTAAAAGAACAAATTATGAGAACAAAGTCTCCAAAGCTAAAATAAACCTTAAATATCACTAGATGTAAAACACCTAAGGGCAAAATGTATGTGAACATATGCTCTAATGCTAAAAAATTGAAAATATCACTAGATGTAAAATATTTAAAAGCAAAAATGATGAGAATAAAGGCTACAATTCTAAGATTTAACGAAAATATCACTAAAGGTAAACACCTAAAAGCAAAAATTACGTGAACATAGACTTCAAGTAAATCCTAATATCATTATGATGTAAAACACCTATAAGGCAAAATTATTAGAACAAAGCTCCGAAGTTAAAATAATACCAAAATATCCCTAGATGTAAAACACGTAAAAGCAGAAATTATGACAACAAAGTTACAAAGCTTAAATAAAACCAAAATATCACCAAAGGTAAAACACCTAAAAGCAAACATTCTGTGAACTTAAGCTCCAATACTAAAATAAAATTAAAATATCACTAGATTTAAAATATCTAAATGCAAAAATGATGAGAACAAAGCTCTAAAGCTAACATGAAACCAAAATATCACTAGATATAAACCCCTAAAAGCAATAATTATATGAATAGGCTCCAATGGTAAAATAACATCAAAATATCACTAGATGTAAAATATTTGAAAGCAAAAATTATGAGAACAAAGCTCTAAAGCTAACATAAAAACAAAATATCACTAGATGTAAAACACCTAAAAGCAAAAATTGTGTGAACATAGGCTCTAATGCTAAAATAAAATAAAACTATCACTAGATGTAAAATATCTAAAATAAAAAAAATATGAGAACAAAGGCTCCAATGATAAGATAAAACCAAAAGATCACTAAAGGTAAACACCTAAAAGCAAAAATTATGTGAACATAGACTCCAATTTAATCCTAATATCACTAGATGTAAAACACCTAAAAGCAAAAATTATGAGAACAAAGCTCCGAAGTTAAAATAAAACCGAAATATCACTAGATGTAAAGCACCTAAAAGCAAAAATTCTGACAACAATGTTTCAAAGCTAAAATAAAACCAAAATATCACTAAACGTAAAACACCTAAAAGCAAAAATTATGTGAACATAGGCTCTAATACTAAAATAAAACCAAAATATCACTAAAGGTAAACACCTAAAAGCAAAAATTATGTGAACATAGACTCCAATTAAATCCTAATATCACTAGATGAAAAACACCTAAAGGAAAAAATTATGACAACAAAGTTCGAGAGCTAAAATAAAACTAAAATATCACTAAAGGTTAAACACCTAAGAGCAAATATTATGTTAACATAGCCTTCAATGCTAAAATAAAATCCAAATATCACTAGATGTAAAATATCTAAACGCAAAAATTATGCGAACAAAGCTCCAAAGCTAAAATAAAACCCAAATATCACTAGATGTAAAACACATAAAAGCAAAAATTATGTGAACATAGGCACCAATGCTAAAATAGAACCAAAATACTGCTATTCATCAAACAGCAAAAAGCAAAGATTGCAAGAACAAAGGCTCCAATGCTAAAATAAAACAAAAAAATCACTATCTGTAAAACAAATTTAAAATCAAAATGAAAATGAAAGCGTTTGCCAGGCAACCTTGCACAAATCGCCATCACCATAATTCCAATCATTTTTTCATATTCACCCCCTTTCCTTATCCATATCACCATCAGTCATCCCTCCTAGAAGATCGAGAAGTCTCAGGTTTCTGAGACTTCAGTCGTTGCCCTTATGGTAAGTGGCAACGACCTCTACCTCAGAGGAGGTAGGGTAGGCCCTACAGGCGAGATTATGAAGACGGTTATGGGCGCTTTCGACGACTGTGGAGTGAAAACCCGCAGACGCGTCGTGGTGGGGATGCTCCCGAGGTGGGGTCCAAGCCGGACTGCCCACGTGAGGAACATGTCTCTAAACCTGCGCCTTGCAGACCTCTGTACTGCGGAGGGGGTCTTTTTTGTCGATCCGTACACCGTATTCTATGGTAGAAAAGACCTCTACCAAAGGGATGGGGTGCACCTCTCCTTTAAGGGCAAGGCTTTCCTAGCCAACCTCATCCAGGATGTCGTGGAGCGCACCCAAAGGAGTGTCCGGCCCATTGGAAAGGCGGACGTACGCCAGTACGCCCGAGTCACTCCCCAAACAACCTTCTCGGAGGTTGTCAAAAATGGTGCCACCGCGACAACCAAGAAGCCGGGAAACGGAAGAGTATAGGGGGTCCTACATTAGGGGACTCCGTGAAAGTTCTTCTGTTCAATGCGAGGTTCATCAGGAGCAAGTTTCCTGAGCTCCGTGGCCTCGTAGCGACGGAAGAACCCGAAATGGTAGCCATAACAGAATCGTGGTTAAAAACTTCAAACCGAGACTTTAAAGGCGAATTCACGGTTCCTGGCTACCAACTCTTCCACAAAGATAGGCCAGACAGAGAGGGTGGCGGTGTAATGTTGTATGTCAAGGATACAATCAAATCTACGAACTCCAACATTATATCCGATCACGAGCTCCTAGGCGTTGACCTAGAGATAGGTCCTGTCAGATACAGGACCCTGGTGCTTTACAGACCCCCTTCCCAACCCGTTGAGAAGGACAGGGAACTGTACCAGCTGCTGGGTGAGCTTGTTTAAGGCGAAGTGTGCATCGTTATGGGCGACTTCAACAGACAAGTTGACTGGGAAACCAGAGCAGCCTGTGGCGAGAGCGCGCTACTCCTGGAGTTCGCCAACAACGAGTTCCTCACTCAATGGGTCAGAGAACCGACGAGAGGATACAATATCCTCGACTTGGTCTTCACCTCTGAGGATGATATCGTTGAAGATCTCTCTGTAGGCGAAGAGCTAATTAGATTTACTGTCAAGATCCCGAAGGTAAGGTCTGTTGCCAGTCAATCAAGGAAACTTGACTTGAGAAGAGCAGACTTTGCGAGCCTTCGTGCTGGGCTGACTGATGTAAGGCTAGCGGTATGCGAAGATGTTGAGGATTCGTGGAACAATTTCAAAAATAAGTTCATGAGTCTTCAATCAAGTTGCATCCCTCTGAAATGCCTCCATCGGTCTTCTGTTCAACCAAAGTTGTTTAATCGAGAAATCGGCCAACTGCTTAGGGAGAAGAGAACTGTGTACCGGCGATCCTAGATCTCGGGTGCCTTTGACGAGTACCGGAGGCTAGCCAGAAGAGTGAAGCCAGCATAAGGGCGGCTAAGCGGTCTGAGAAACTCCGAGTGGCGAGACTGCAAGGAGAATCCCAAGGAGTTCTTCGGCTATGTAAATAGCCGTAAACCAATTCATCATAGGATTGGGCCCTTAGTGGACAAGGAGGGTGCATTAACTCAGTCAGATGCAGAAAATGCTAACCTGCTCAATGACTACTTTTCTTCAGTGTTTACTAAAGAGTGTGGTCCCATCCCACAGCCCACGGATTCCTACTCGGGGGAAAAGCTGGAGGTAATGGACTTCACCGAAGGTGAAATAAAGAAAAAGATCGCTGACCTAAAGACGAATAAGTCCCCCGGACCGGACGGGTTTTTATCCAAGGTGTTGAAGGAAGTGTGCAATGAAGTATCACGACATCTGTGCGCTATCTTTAACATGTCAATCCGGACCGGATGCGTTCCTAGAGACTGGCGTGAGGCGGAGGTGACTCCGATCTTCAAGAAAGGAGACCCCAGCCATCTGTCAAACTACCGACCCATCAGTCTGACTTCGATAGTCGGTAAACTCATGGAAAGCATGATAGTGGAAAAGATAACGTCTTATTTAGAGTCAAACCTGCTACTGAAGAGTTCCCAGCACGGCTTCCGAAGGCAACGGTCATGCCTGACGAACCTTGTGGAATTCTTCCACTTCGTGTTCAGTGAGCATGATCGAGACAAGGCGGTGGATGCTGTGTACCTTGACTTCCCAAAGGCCTTTGACAAGGTACCACACCGCTGCCTTCTCCGGAAAGTGCGTGCGCAGGGCATAGGCGGCAAGGTAGCAGGTTGGATAGAGAGCTGGCTAAGTGGCAGACGGCAACGCGTAGTGGTGAATGATCGGGCCTCTGAATGGGCGCCCGTATCTAGCGGTGTCCCTCAAGGTTCCGTCCTGGGACCACTACTGTTTATTATCTATGTCAACGACATGGACGGAGACATGGTTGCCAAAATCTCCAAATTTGCCGACGACACCAAGCTTGGTATCAATGTCGCAAAGGAAGGGAACACTGCTGCCAGCCTCCAAGAGGACCTTCAAAGGATTGGGGAGTGGTCCTACACGTGACAAATGCCTTTCAACGTGAACAAATGCAAAGTAATGCATATCGGCCACCGAAACCCCAAATCTCAGTACTTCCTTAAGGGAACTGCCCTTGAATCGAGTGACACTGAGAAGGACTTGGGTGTTACTATCACTAGCGACCTCAAGTTCTCGAAACAGTGCATCGAGGCAGAGAAGAAAGCTCAAAGGATGTTAGGCTACATAAAGCGCCAGTTTTGATACCGTAAAAGGAGATAGTACTTTGTCTGTACAACTCCCTCGTTCGGCCGCACCTGGAGTATGCCGTACAATTTTGGAGTCCTTCGTTTCGAAAGGACATAGCAAGGTTGGAACGCGTGCAAGCTAGGGCAACCAAACTGATTCCCTCTATCCAACCTAAAAGTTATGAGGATAGACTAAGGGAATTAGATCTGTTCTCGCTGGAAACCCGTAGACTGTGTGGTCAGCTCATCGAAGTTTTCAATATACTTCGAGGGTTCGACAATGTTGACTACCGGGATATTTTCACACTGAGTGAGAAAAGAACGCGCAATCACGGCTTAAACTTGAACTGAAGCGTTACAACCGCAATCTGTGTGGAAATTTTTTCACCTACAGTATTTGCGGTAAGTGGAACGCACTTCCAGTGGAAGTTGTCAACAGTGAATCTGTTGACCAGTTCAAGTCAAGAATAGACAAAGTCTTGAAAAGTGGCCGTTTAGGGACTCAAAACAATTGAGCAGCCATGTGCCTACTCAATTGCTAGTCCAAAGGTACCGTCTTTGAATGGACCGTAAGGTCTTCTAGGGTACTTTCTTTCCTTGTAACTCCTTGTAACTCCTATTACATAATTCTTTCTACCTATCCTATCTTTTTCTCCAACACATTCACCCCATTAGCTATCCCAATCCCAATTAACTAAACCTCAACACCCTCCTCGAGTAGAATCCACTTTCAAATCGTACAACTACTAGTGGTCAACATGTTCAAGAGTGGAGCCCGTAAGTTGGAAGTGCATTTTGCAGAAGGTAAAGATATTGGACAGACGAAGATTGTTACAAAGTTTTTATCTCTTATGAAACACCTTTCTCACTGTGCAGTAGTTCTGGATGATTGCCTGATCGGAAAACTAAAATGGGTTGCTACCATGAGCCATTCGTTGAGTTTTATTTAGCTTACAGTAAAGTATCTTAAGACCATCCATGTATCACTTCTGCTATTCATTCTAATTAATCGATCATCTCATTTTCCTAGCCTGAATCACCTTTATACACCAATGATGGCATCAGAATATCATTTGCTATCAGTTCGTACCAACGATCCAAGGGTGATTTGTTGCTAATCCGTGCATTTTTCAGCATGATGGAGCACCATATTTTAGAGAAGAAGTAGTGGCAATAAGGTTCAAACATCAAAGCAATGAACTCTTGGTTTCCTGACCTGGAAACGCCTCTGACCTTAATCTCATTGAGAGCTTTTGTTCGAGGCTCAAAGGTTGAGTGGACAACAGAAACTCAAAAACTGTGATAACCTCCGATCAAGGACGGAACGTAATCGCTCAGAGTTTGCTTCTGAGATTGATATCCAAATTTCAAAACTTCTACATAAAATTGTGATTATCTTGTGTATTACTGTAATATCATGTGTATTTTATTGGCTAGAAAATTGGCAAAGAAAATCATCTCCAGTGACGAGGCCCACTAAGCGATGCTTAGAAATAACCTGTACAGAGGATAAGCCTTTCTGATTTTTTGTGGAGTGCACATTTTAAAATGCCACGCCACAATATTTACTTAGTACATTTGTTTCTCATTAATTAACGTATTAGTCTCTCAAGGTGAAAGAGATTGCAAATTTCACTCTTCTTTCCATCCTTCCCCCACCCTGTAAGGCATGGAAATTTGGCTTTATGATCGGGTCTTGGAAATATTTTTAACTGTTCAAAGGCATTTGCGTCTTTCTTGCGGCTAAAAGTTGCTTTCCCAACTCTCTATTAATAGGAATTTCCTTCTCATTCTTATCTCTTCGTTTGCTCTATTTCTTTTGAATGATAAGTTTATATTTGCTGATGAAGTTTCAGATCGTGACAAAGCGACATAATTAAGAAAGGTACGAAGCATATTTTACGTTTATGCCCTATACCTTTTCGGCATGAATATGAAAAGTACAAAGCATAGTTCGGGTCTATGCACTTTACTTTTTCGGCCTTGATTATGTAGGGTACGAAGTATAATTAAGGGTTATGCCCTCTACTTTTGGGGAATGATTATGAAAGGTACGAAGCGTAATTATGGTTTGATGCCATCCACTCTTTAGGCATGAATATGAAAGGTACGAAGTATATTTAAGGTTTTTGCCCTCTACTTTTGGGGCATGATTATAAAAGGTGCGAAGCGTAATTAGGTTTGATGCCATCCACTCTTTAGGCATGAATATGAAAGGTACGAAGTATATTTAAGGTTTATGCCCTCTAATTTTTCGGCATGAATATGAAAAGTACGTAGCGTATTTAGGGTTTATGGTCTCTACTTTTTCGGTATGATTATGTAGGGTACGAAGCATATTTAGGGTTTATGACTTCGGCTTTTTCAGCAGGATTATGATAGATAGAAAGCGTGTTTATGATTTATGCCCTCTACTTTTTTAGCATGAATATGAAAGATAGAAAGGTATGAAGTTTAATTACGGTTTATGCCTTTTAGTCATTTCACATGATTATGAAAGGTAGTGTTTGCACTTTACAGGCATAAGTGTGGCAGGAAACAAAGTTCCTTTTTGTGTACTTCAACATCTTTGATTTTCCCTATTCCATTTCTTTCCCAATTTATTTATATTAAAATATCACTTTTGTAATCGTTTCTTTATCATACCTTCTCCTTGTAGACTTTATATGTTTTTATTACTATTTTCCCTTTCTTCCAGAATGGTTTTAAAGAATAGTCAGATCTGTAACATTTATTCTAGCTCATTCGGGCGAGGCATTACGCTTATTTTCATTTTCGATTTTTACAATTTATTTCAACGCCATTTCGCTCCTGTAACTTAAAATCATAGTCATTATCTTGGATCTCTTCCTAACATCCCCCCCCCCTCTTTTTCTAATAAAAGATGTTCTATAAAGGGCGCCGAATTTGAATTGGGCGACACTTCACTTCACTACTCTCTCTCTTCACTCCGATTAATTGAATTGGTTTCTTTTCAGAATACTCTTGTGTTCGGTGCAGCATGGAGTAGTTTACAACTGAGCAGCGCATTCTCATCGTGAAGACATTTTACCACAACGGAGAAAGTGCAAGGCAAATAGTTCGAACATTTCGTACCATTTAGGGAAGAAATGAAGCACCCAGCGATTTACGGTTCGCAGACTAATGACGAAGTTTAAAACAACTTGTTCAGTTGCAATGGCCAAATCTCCTGGGCGAAATCGTTCTTGTCGGACAGAGCAACAAATTGCTCTTGTGCAAGATAGGTGTCACTGAGTCCGGGAAAATCGATTCACCGACGTTCGCATCAGTTGGACATCCCGACCACTAAATTACATCGAATGCTACATAAAGATCTCCATATGCATGCGTACAAAATTCGACTTTCATAGCAGCTTCAGTCACCTGACCACGAGAGGCAGAAGCATTTTGTTGATTAGGTTGTGGAAAGACTTGCAGCCAACGGAAATTTGCAAAGAAAATCATCTCCAGTGACGAGGCCCACTTCCACTTTAGTGGATTTGTCAATAAACAGAACAGCCGGATTTGGTGAAATGAAGATCCTCGAATAATGCAAGAGCTTGAAATACATCCACTGAAAGCGACTGTGTGGTATGTTTTGGGGCAGGTGGAGTGCATGGACTGGTCTTCTTTAGCTCGAGCACTGACTAAGAAAAGTGGCTACCGATTAATGATCAACTACAGATTGATACTTTCGTCTCCTATAGTCTAACAAGAGGAAAGTTTTGACGGCAACGTCTTGAGAAACAAATGTATCTCCCTTTGAGGTGTCGGTCGACCATCATAAATAAAAGTCAATATTCTTCTTCATCATTTATTCAGCACTCAAAAGGATGATGGTCGACCGACAACTGTAAAGGTACATAACACTAGTCAAATCACATAGGTAATAGTAATTAAATCATATCTATCTAATGATGAGCGGAATGCAGTTACCATTAATGAAAAATGTTACCGAGACATGATATCCACTCAGTTATGACCGAACTTGGAAGATACGGAGATTGCAACCTCTGGTTTCACCAGGATACAGCAACCTGCCACACTTCGCGCCAAACACTTTCATTACTCCACGAAAAATCTCCACAACGAGTTATATCTTTGGATGGTGACGAGGAATGGCCACCAAGGTCCTGCGATCTAACTACTTGTGATTTCTTCTTATAGGAGTATGTAAAATCACAGGTATACGTCAACAACAAACCAGGCACAATTCCTGAACTCAAGGCTGAAATCAGGCGTGTGAGTGGAGGAATCGAGTCACACATCTGTGAGAGAGTTATCGGAAATTTCGAGGAACGCATAAATGTATGCAGATTCAGTGCAGGTGAACATATGTCCGACATTGTGTTCCATACCTAAACGGGAGACATAACTCATTAGAAATATGTAGAATATAGCCATGTTTATGAAAATTCGTTTTAATTATTTACCTTTCAAATTCGGCGCTCTTTAATTCAACATCCTTGAGCACACTTGCTTCACCTACCTTCTCTATAGCCATTGTCTTGTTTAGAAGTTGTTACTATGAGAAAAACGCAACAAGATTATATGTACTAAAGGCTATAAAGGGATTCTTACGAGCTTTGAGTTATGTAAGGACATTTGTGAGGGATCACTCTAATAGGTTTGGATTACACCCTCCCCTAAAACATATTCTTCAAGAATTAGGCATTGCAATTACTTTTACAGAATATTTCGTCCTTGTTGGAGGTATCAACGTCTAAGTTGATCGATTACGACATTGGAGAGACTCACGGCCAACAAAGACATGTGATCAATTTGTTTGAATTGCGTGAGTTTATTTCAATATTGCCTCTTTGTTATGCATTTACTCTTTGATGCAGCAATTGTGTGCTCTTTTTTTGTTGCTGTAGTAACCTCTATTTCATCATTATCTATTTTTTCTCCAAAGATGAACACATCGTATTTGGAATGTCTGAATTATCATACAATTCGTATACTTCTACGCGCCACAATAACTTACCCATTAAACATTGGACAATATACTTCACTTGCACTTCATTACTTCACTTGACAATACCTTCTCAGCCGCTTCTCCCAACTTGTATTTCTGGGTTTACGACCTACTTCCACAATTTTCCTCAGGTCCGCCTAACTAAGGATATCATTTTGTGTCCAGCAGTGAGACCTCTCTCTTTCATCATTCATTGGTCTCTCAGTGATTCTTGACGCTTTGCAAATCGGTCCTACATATTCTAGGGAAATTTTATGTGCCATTCTTTATTATTAATAATAATTTTTACATGTTTTTATCGTTGTATTCATTTGTATATTATTTTATCATTCCCAAAGGGAGGGGGTGGAGGTTGTAGTCAAGCAAGTTAATGCTCTTTTATGCAAAATATTCTTGGTGTTTTAAATGCGTTCTTCTTGTTGCCTCTTTGCTTTGTTTACTTTTTTGTTTGGTTTTTTGGCCTTTGTCCATTTTATCGTTTTTATTTGTTATTTAAATATTGTTATTTGGTTTTTAATAAAGACTAGTAATATGCTGTGTTGAGTACAGCGACTTATGCCCAAGTAGGCAGTAGACAGATGGGCTCCTAAAATTAAATAAAAAAGCTCCGAGGGAAGAGAATTCAGTAATCAACGGGGAAGGAAACAAAGGCATGGATGAATGGCTATCTCGAAGTTTTTTAGGTCAAAGTGGGAACGGAAACTGTTAGAGTCGCTGTATGCAGCGTATGTATGATGGTTTTGTGAATGTCGGTCGTGGTTAAGTTATCCATATTTGTATATCCTATATTAGTTGCTTAAGGAAATTGTCAGAAAATTACGATAGTTAGGAAGGACGTCATATTGATGACGTCACTTAAAGCGAGAAAGCGAGTAGTGCTAAATTGTTTTGGTTTTCGGCGAGTTAGAAGTTGCGGTCAGGTGGATAAGTTGTATGAAGAGGGAGCGCCCGTGTTTCTGAGTTTGCTATTATCGTTTGGGAGGTATTCAATTAGTTCTAATAAGTTTGTTTTTAAAGAAGTTAAGATGACGTATAGTTGCCGGCCTTGAGAGTTGGAAGCAGTGGGTAGGAATGATTTGAGCTTCTACGGAGTATAAAGTAGTATAGTCAATAAGGTTAGCAGAAACGACTGAGGTTATGGAGAAGGTAGAGAAACTATTTGATGATAATAGAAACATGCAATTCGAAATCGAGTTGACTCTCGAAGTAAACATCTAGATTTCTAACATTATTGGAGAATGCGATCAGGTAGGTACCAACATTGAGAGAGGGGGCTACATTTTTTTACAGCGAGTGATATCTGCTGATGTGCCCATCAAAAGACTTCGGTTTTGTCAGTCTTGAACTTAAGGAATTTATCCAATAGCCATTCGATAGTCGTGTCATATCCAGATTAAAGTTAGTGTGGGTCACGGTGAACGAGTTTATGGAGGAAGAGAAATGTTTGTGTATCATCAGCCAAGAAATGGAAGGATAGAACTAGGAGACGCAGAAGGAGGCCAAGAGGAAGGAGGTAGATACGAAAGAGGAGCGAGGTAAGGACAGAGCCTTGAGGAATACCGAAGGATACAATAGTTGGCCGAAAGACCTTACCCCTGATGTGAACAGAATGACTATGATAAAATGGATAAGAGCGAAACCGATTTAGAGCAGTTCAAGAGAACCCATGAAGTTACGAAGGTGGCGGAGAAGAACGGATTGGTCAATGGTGTCAAATGATACCGAAAGAACGAGAAGCACCAAAATTGAATGCCCATCAGCGTCACTCCCCAGGCGGAGTCGGTCAGTCACATTAAGAGCTGTGACCAGCTTTGAAGCCGGACTAGAAGGTTTGGGACTTCCCCCTCACCTTCTTTTGTAGAGTTGCCTCCGAGCAACTATCCACTTAAAGTGGGGGCCTCTTTGCTTTCTCGGAGGTTCACAAAGAACAGGGCAAGGCAGAAGATGTGCACCTCGTTTCCCTGCCCTCATGAATGGGACAAGTTAAGTATCTAACCCCCTTAGAAGCTTTAGAGGCGTCGCCAACTCGACCTTGTCAAGGCACCTCATTGATCCGAGGTTAGTGTAAATGATAGGAGACCACATGCTCTCCCCTTTCCCAATGGATGCCTGCATGTTGTCCACAGTGACGTTTGTAAAAGGACAAAAACCCTATGGGACCCAGATAGGGATATCCAACACCTTAGGAGGGGCTGACCACTTGGAAGCCCGTTCTGAGATGGAGAAGGTTTGAGAGGTGCCCCCACCCACAGATCTTAGAGGCTAACGTGAGCGTGAACCATGGTTTGGTGCTTAATAACACTGAACCTAAGTCCGACCCTGTGCAAGGCCTTCCTGAGGCAGCAATGGTCCTTGATGACCCACGATTAGAGGAGGGACCTACTTATCCGCCGAACCTGGTATCTCCTTGTCAGCCAACAGGTTTTCAATCTCGGAGAAGTATATAGCTGAGTCTGATGCGTCCGACCTTAGAGCTGTTCCGGAGTTGGGGAGAAGCGGTTGGGGAGTAAAGCAGAACAAGGAGGACCAAGGGTTCATCTCCCTCCGCAAGAACGAGACCTCTGCCGTTTCGGCAAGCGACCAGGTCAAGACCGGAACATCCGGCGGCGAGGTGCTCTTAGCGAGAAGACCCAGAACAAGACCAAGACCAAAGTCGCTAGTTTGGTGAGCAAAACCTCGACGACTTCGGGCCCCACATTGAAAGACTACCTGGCATTATCTAATAGTGATTTGTTCCGCTGATGGCAGCATGTTCGCCAAACACAATATGTTCCGTAGTAGGTTAGCATTAGCTAGATAGACTGGCAGAGAATCAAAAGTTACCCGTTTCTCGGAGGAAATCGTTTCCTCTAATATGGCGAACTCTTCAGAAACGGCCATTATTAGTGCTCTTTGGACACTTAATGGCTCGTTTATATATGTCACATCGTACTCTATCATTAATTTCGTGAAAGGGGTGACTTATGCGAGGGAACCTGCAGACTACTCCTTGAAAGACATCACCAAAGAGTTGGCTGACCAAGAAGTGGTCAAGGTTGAATGCGTGATGAGGAAACATGGAGTAAGGGCTCGAAACCCATTCTTAAACTCTTCGTCAAGTTCGATCGTGACAGGTAACTCTCCTGCGTTACGAAACATTCGTGGAATTGCCTTGCAGATGTTATTATTGCCATCGCTTCAGCCACACGAATCGTACATGTAGGCGTGCAAAGTTAGGTCTAATCCAAGTCTGCTTCATTTACTTTTAGTCTGTACACGATAATTATTTATTGTGTTCAGTCATGTATGTTAATTGCGGAGAGCCATACCTTTCTACCTTAAAGCATTGTGGTGCGCATCTCCTAGAGAAAGAGATCCTGGCCGTTCCGGTGGAACACCTACTCACTTTAGTGAAGCTAAGCACTTGTTCAGGTTCGCGACCTGGGACATACTATGCTTGAATTGTTAAGCAGGCACCATCTGCTCCTGGTCCTTTCTTTGTGATCTACCCCCCCCCCTTTCTCACTGGGAACTCCCTTGGTAGAGCTGATGGCTCAGAAAATTTATAACCAGCCTCGGCTAAAACCACGGCTCCCTCTCTCCTTAAGGTGAAACAGCCGAGCGCCTCCCCCTAGTTGTTAAGACTCACAGTAAGCAACCTCCGAAGATGATTGTAAGACAATTTTGAATAGAGGACAGTAACGAGGCAGTTTTATCTCCCACCGTTCTACACAAAGCTAGATTTTGGCATTTTGGAGACGCGGAACTATCCAAAACAGGGACGCAAGCCTCCAAACCCGCTACACCCACCAAAAGTCCGATGTGGAGGGCTGAAAAGACCAGCCTCTCCCAGTAAGTCATCGGAGGCGACAGCTCCTTTTACGACTATTAGCCCCAGAGTTCTTCCTCCTGAAAGAGTATGACTGTTCCTGTGAGAGCCTTCTCTTCGAAGGGGGACGTCAGCTTCTCCTCCGATTTAAGCTTTCAGTGCCTTTTCCTGCAATGGGATTGCAGTAGAATCTGCCATGCCAACAGGGAGAAGCTGTGGAGGCTCGTCCTTTTTGCAGGAGACTACACCAGCCGCGTGCCCCTTTCTCACTCTCCCAGGGTATAAGGGTTTTTCCACGATATCAACGTGGAATCGGGGACTGGAATTCATGCACGATTTAAACCCGTCATAATGTCTCCATTCTTCCACGTTATGAATACCTCCTTTCAGGCAGTGGCAATGCCGCCTGAGAAACCGCCTCGGTGGTGATTGGAGCGGGCGCGGTGGTCCGCATTTCTGGAAATGGCTGATTTCTGTCCCAGTCGAGGAATTAAGGTCGGTTGATGATGCCGTTGAATTTTTCTCATGTAACTTCATTGCCGTGGCATAACTACTATTCCTAGAACTTCTGACCGTTTTGCACGCCGGTCGCTTCTTTGGTTTTCACCCGAATGTGAGACGACCATCAGACAGAAGCGATACGAATACATTTGCTATAAGCGCCACTCAAACGATTTCACCCTTGTTGAATTTCGTTGAGATAAGCCTAGGTTCTGGTGTATTTCGAAACACGATCGCTGCTTCTCCTCGCGGACATAGCATGAATTGCAAAAGTGTGGAAGCAAAAAAAATGATTCGGCGTAAATTCTCAAAGGATCGCTTCCCATTCTCTAGCAATCTGGAACACTGTCTCCATGCCGGAATTTTTCGCGACCGCTTTCTCCACATTCTCGGCCGATATGCTTTGGCAGTATTCAATGCACGATTTACCTCGAGAGGTGGAGATCCCTTCAACATCAGGTTTACGCTGAGTGAGTTCCTTACCTTTCTCTCTTAATGCGCGGAAACCTCCCATTGTCCGGACACTGTCTCGTATGCTATGCTTCAACACGTTAGTGAGCGAGTGATGTTTTTTGCTAGATTTGTTAAACTGGGTCTGAATAGAGGGTACCTCAAAGACTCCTGGCAAATAGCTACTATGCTCTCCTTTTCTAAATCTGGCAAAAGAAATTCTTAAATGCTATATTAGCTATTTTCATTGACAGCAGAGGCTACTTGTTTTATGTACACTGTAGCTTCTCTGAGTTATACTCCATGACGAATGCTCTGCTCTAGCTGGAAAATGGATTTACGAGGCTTCCTTCGTAAAAAATATTTTTTTGTTTTCTTATCGTTACTTTGTTTATTCAAAGTTTGACTACAGATGCAAATTTTAGGAATCCACGGCCTAGCATGAATTGTGAAACATGGACGCGATCAAGAAAATTGGTCTCGGTCTGTCGATAGGTGCCTTCTGCACGGCTTATATTGAAAATCTGTTTGTTGATGCTGGGGAGACGCCACTTGCTCTGAGACATGCACAGTTTACTATGCACTTGTACTCGCGGGTTAGACATCTTCCTCAGTCATCCATGAATCACATACATCAGGGCTGATTCTTACGGTGCCGATGGCACCGAGATCCAGGAACCCAGCAGAAGATAATCTCGACATCCACCCTGCTCGCCAAAACCGTAGCGTGACGGATATCGCGAACCAAGGGATGCGGAGATTTCAATTCCCCGAGAGCACTCAAGGCGCTTTGTGAGGCCCTATAAATCACAATCCTGTCTCCAAACCGGCCACGTCGCGTTATTTCCCATACCAAGCAGTGTATTGCAGCCAGCTCGGACATGAAGACAGACACAGCGCCTGGCAGATCTCAGCTGACTTCAAACAGAGGGGATACGGCGTGGAAATCGACCCCTTCTTCGGGACTTGGAGCCATCTGTATACACTGGCACGATTCCAGCGTGACACGTAGTGTGCTCCAAACAGGCCGAACGTAACACTCCCGTCACTGTAGATGCTTTGGGAGCAAAGGCGTGACGACAAATGGTTAAAGGTGGTACCCACCCAGGTGGCGTCCTGGATGGAACCAGGGGCGCCACCGAACCGAGAGCTATACCTAACTCTCAACGCTCTCATAGGAGTTTCCTAGCCCTAAATCTAAAGGGCTAAGGGTATGGCTGGCGTCTTTCGGTAGCATAGGCACCGTCGAGATCAGCTGCGGATGCAGTGAGAGCCCCATGGCGACTGAGGGAGGCGCCGAGCTCGAGCATACAAGCAGGTAGCATCGACAAGTAGCTTCTCAATGTGGGAAGTGCGGAAGGCACCGGTCGCCAGGCGAAGGCCAGTGTGGTGGATCGAGTTCACCTTGCACAATACACGCCCGTCTGCGGATGCATAAAACTCGCCTACCGTCTAGGGCTGCGTCACCTCAGGCACCATGTCCATCTCAGGTAGGGGGGGCCTCCATGTCGCCATCCTCCCTCGATAAATCACGGATCCCATTCAAGGTTCCCTTTTCACCTTATAATGCTGGCGAACCGGCATCCGTCGAGGAAGAGTGGGGGGGGGGGGGCATATAGACTGACCCCCTGCAAACTACTAGAGCAGGCTATCAGGACATTATGGAGCACGGTGCAATGGGCTCTGCCATCCATAGCTACCTTAGGGGCCTTGGCCCTATCAACGCCACTCCCACTGAGAGCGGTCAATTATGGACCGCCTCCCTGCTTTCTTGACAGTCCCCTTGGAAAGTAAAGCGGGGACTGTGACTGGAAAAGTGAAAGACAAAGGGGTAAGGGGAGTCCCATGCACCCATAGGCAAAGGAGAGGAGTAAGCTTCCTCTCCGGTAGAAGAAATTTGGAGGGTACCCTGAGACAGCACAGGGAGAGGGGCTCCATTTATTCAATAAAGCTGCCCGATAGCGGCTCCGGTGATGGTAGAGGGGAAGGTAAAGGGAGAGAATTTTTTGTTTTATGGACTCATCATTGGGCATGGTGACCCTATGTAATTCACAGGATGCACACGCTCATCACCTCACACCCGCTCTGCGAGGGGTGAACACGGGGCCCGGCAAAACCAGCTGCCGCCATTTGAGGCCACTCCTCCCGCCTAGTGACCTAGGAGCCTATCGGCATGGCGGCTTTACCCTAAAGCATGGCGTAAAAATCGATAAAGATTCAAATTAGAAATAGAGGGATTGTCGGGAAGGTGTGGGTGGGAATGAAACAGGTTGTTAAAAACCCACCACCCCAGCTCATAGCTTAGGGGTGAGGGAACGTTGTCCTCCTCCCCCCTCATCCCCGATTAGGGATAGTTGGGTGAGAGGAAGCTGGTGGACGTCTACCCTGTGAAATTCGAGGCCGACCCGAGAAAGTTGTGGGAGAGGTTGTAGGGAAAGTGAGGAAGCAGGGCCAAGAGTGTTTTAAGATCTAAGGAAAAGACCTTGTTTGGGACTCTCCAAACCATTTTCAAGAAGAGTTTTTTCTTAAGGTTAAGATCATGGGTCATTAATAATACGACTGATGAGGTAATCCGATTTCCACTTTGAACCACTCCAATTCTTACTTCCGTGGGATCTTGAACCTACATTTCGCGTCCTCGCCAGAAAAAGACACTCGAGTGTGATTCCTAATCCAAATGGATGTGACGACGAGGGAATTAAAAGCCCATTTTCTTCTCTTAAATGAGTATTTTGATTTTTAGTAAAGGTTTTTTTTTGCGACCGATATGCAGTCATTTTTTTTTTGCGGGGGGCTGTGATTTCTCAGGGGAGGCCTCTACATTAAAGTGTGATCCAAACTATTGGTATCCACAGCGTACACTACCGTTCAAAAAGATCAGATTTTCTATATTTCTACACATCATCTTTCATAACTTTTTCCAGGGAAAATCCAAAGTTTCCAAATTTGGTGTGCGATAACCTGCAGGTATAAAGTACGTATGAGGTAAAGGTCTTACAACTTTGGATGAATAACACATAAGTTATCAGCAGCTAAGAACATACTAGAAAAAATTACTGTCCACAATGTTGTAAACGACAGGGAAAACAAATATATATAATGGAATATAACAATTAAATTATCATTGGTAAACATTTGTACAAGCTTTAAGTAATTAATATTTGGCCAGATGGCCTTTATTTTCAGAAACAAACCCACTGTTGACACTTGGCGCAGTTATCTTGTTCCATTCATTTTGAAGAATTTCCCAGAGTTCTTGAACTGTTTGGGGATTCCTTGTTTTAGACCTCTCAGATATTCTTTTAAACCATTTAAATTGGATTGGTGTCAGACTCTCTGCATGTCAGTCCATAACAATGATGTATTCGTCGTCTAGAAAGGTCTTTGCCGACTTAATTGTGTGAAAGGGGACGTTATCCTGCATGAAACTGCAAGTTGGGCTTCGGAGGCTTGGAGATGGGGCAAAGCATACTCTCCCATCAATTGGTTGCACACTTGTACATAAACCATGTCCTGTAAACGCACAATTGACCGAGTGCCTTCGACTGAAATCACGCCCCAAACCATCAGACTTCCTCCTCAAACCTCATATTCTCTTTGGACCAGATGACTGAATATTTCACCTGTACTGCGAGGAACGAACCTACTATCATAGCATCCGAACAAATTGCACTTAGATTTGTCAATAAAGTTGACTTGGCTCCATTGATTATACTGTCCATGTAATGTGCTCAGTAGTGAATGCATGGCAAGCCTTTTTGTTCTCTGCACTGATAAATGGCCTGACCTCGGGTTTGCGAGCGTGAAATTGTCTTCCTCCAGCCGACGTTGCATATTTTGCCTGAAGACATTGATGGCAAAAATATCACTAACCTCTCAATAAACATTTGCAACCGTATTAAAATGGTCCTTTACAATTTTAAAAGTGGCTCTGTCTTCTTCTTTTTTAAATTTTCCCTGGCCTATTGGTTGATTTACCATCTTATATAAACCTATTTTGTCATAGGTTGATAGAATATTAAGGCCTGACTTTTGGAAGCGCTTGAGAGTCTCAGCAATGGCTCCAATTGAAAGACCATTTTGGTGGCGCAGCTTTACGATCAGCTCGCAGAGAAAGAGAGACGTGGTACTTTGAACCACTACAATTCCCCCTTACGTGGGACCTTGAACTTACATTTGGCATCCTCGCCAGAAAAGGATTGAACTGAAGTTAGCTGCTATGTAAACAATGCCAGTTCTCTACAAGAAACTTGTAGGTTATAGTATACCAATTTTGGAATCCTTGGATTTCCTCTAGCAAAAGGTATTTAAGATGTTGTGATAGAGCCATCATTTCATCGTGCTATAGAAACGAACACCAAATAAAAACAACAACAACACTTAATGAGATGTTGCCCTGGCCCGGCTGATGGGTGAACAATAGCTGAAATAGAAGTGCGACTCAATTCATTTAAAGGAACTGGTAGTAGTTGGCGGGGTGGAGGGGGGGGACGGGGGCTTAGGATAAAGTAAAGTGAAAGAGGTACTCGGATATTTTTCTTATCTTGTCATTATTATTTATTATTTCTCTTTATTTAGCCTATTGTCTGAGCACCCCATGCCCCCCCTCATTGCAGAATGCTCTTCAATAACCTCTACCTCACAGCCTAGTCATGTGATAATAACCACCACGCTACCCCACTCCATTCCACTCAACTTCGTTATCCTGTACAATTGTACTAGCTTTTATAATGCGGCTACTAATCTTCCTTAACCTTCTCCTTACTTACGTGGTTTCATATAAGGCTCCCCCTTCCCTCCTCTCTTCTCCACTGAACCTCTCCTGTATCAAGAGTGCCTTCGTCCCGCTCTCCTCCTTTGTTACATGCACCCTGTTGTCCAAGCAGCATGACTGCCCATGCCTTCTCCCTCTGTGAGTCTACAACTAAAAATGAACTCCCGGCCTCTGCCAGTTCCTTTCCTTCTCTTAGTCGCTCCAAAAGCGCCTTGAAGATTCATCTCTTCCGTTGTCTTCTCTCAGTTGTAGACAGCGATTCTGCGGGGGCCCTTGCCCTTAAGAGCCCCATATAAATAAATTATTAATATTAAATTCACAAATCGTAAATAAATGTGCGGGAAGGGTCCACGCCATATAGTTTAAAGAATCAATAACGGCAAAGTGAAAAAACTAGAAAGTCTTATTAATAAATCTGAAACAGTGTTATTCTACGATGCACGCACTGAATTCTGGTTCCAGAACCAAGAATATTAGTGTATAAATAGTGTGTTCCTACGAGTTTGTCAATGAATTGTGTTTAGATAAGTGCCTGTGTCAGAACTATTGGGTAATGCCAACGAAGGGTAGGTCGAGTTGGGTCCGAAATCATGGCCTTTGATTACATAGTTCTTTTACTGAAAATATTATTGTATTGTTTTTAAAATGAAGAAAGAAAATGGTGTAACCAAAATTCGGACAGTCGTCGTTCGATGAGTGATGGTGTTGCGGGTGTCCAGATTCTCTTCCCTCCTCCTTCTCTGGTAGCTGGAGTCGGGGGATTTAAAAACTAGTGTAGACCAATGGTGGCTGGTTCACGAGCAGAGAGAAACAAGAGGAAATTAACAGAAAGCTGTAAGCATAAGAGTGTAGGAAAGAGATCCACTTTAACCTCGAAATCTGGGGTGTGGAGTGAGAATTGATTGCATCAAGACTCGAAAAACTCCCCCTAGAATTTGTCATTGATATGATCGAAACTATGTAAAAGATACAAATTATGTATAATCTAAGGATGAAATGTTAAAACATTGGAGAAAAGAAGCGAGATAGGGCTAGAAGAATTGATAAAACTGGCGAAGTAGAAAAGGCGAGTAAGAAAGTCGAGTGAAAAAGTTTGGTTGGTTTTACAAGGATGTCAACAGCAAAAACCCGTCTCAATATCAGACCTTTCCCGATAATTTCTTTACTGGATATTTACAGTTCATGTGTCATTAAAGGGGGCAGACGTTTTCGCACCTCTCTTGCTGCTGAAACTTCCTTTCATGTGAATTATGGATGGGAGAATGGCTTTGCCCGCAGAGTCAGTATTTGTTTTTCTCCCTTTTAAAATTGAATTTGTTTGACTCTGTAAACAGTGCTCAATGATCTGAAACCCTTCTTTAAGAAGAATTGTAACAGACCCACATGACCCCCTCTGACCAGGTAAATGAGGATTCTCGTAAACAACTATTTAAGTGGCCAACAAAACCCCGAAAGTAGCTAGTCAAACTAACCTCTAATGCCAAGGAAATAACGTATCAGCTACATTCTATGGCAAAAATAACTTCCCACAATCGGGGAAGAGTCCCCTTGACAAAGGCCACCCTGGTGGAAGCAAGGCTGTTATCCCACTATAATGACGCCATTTCAAAGCTCTTCGAACATGATTGTTAGAGAAGATTGGATTGCCGAGATGTCGCTCTGTCCAGGATTCCCAGAAATTATAAGAGAACGGATTCACCACATGAACCTCTGCGGTCCATTTCTAGGCTGGCCCCTCTTTAGAATATTCCTATACATTTAGAATGGGAATTCGAGCAATTTTGAAATATATTTATAGATGACTTGATGACGTTCATTTTTAATCAATTCCAGAAATTAATCTTTTTATGCCAAAAATAATATTGGCTACTAGTTCTTTCGCACACGTCCAACTCGAACAGAGAATCCACTTTCACTTTATCAAAGAAATGCAGCATATAGACTTGGATAGGTCATCCCTTAATCTTTTTGTCCCACCATGGACCGCATGTTTGGCTTACGTAAACAAGCTGAAACATTCTCTCATGGTAAACAGTCACCTTTTGACTCGTTGAATAACTCATCGAACATTCATCACACAGCGCTTACTCCTCACGCATACGCCCTTAAAGTTCCACCATTGCATTCTATTCACTTCACTCTCGTTCGTCGAATTACTGCTCACGCCTAAGGTAACTATACAGGGTGTCCCTAAAGTCTCGACACATAGGAAATATCACAATGGTTCCTTCGTTCACCAGACCTTACTCCCTTGACTTCATTTTCTGTGGATATGGTAAATGAGGTGTACTCAATGGTCTCCTGATTCACCAGACCTTACCCCCACCCTGAACTTCTTTTTCTATGGTATGCTTTTCCATCACAAACGGTGGAAATCACATTGAATATATTATTTCTTAATATTTAAATTAAATAAAATGTAGTTAAATTTTTTTATTGAAAATATGAATTTTGCCTGTGTTCAGACATTAGTGACACCCTGTACAACAGTTGTTCAATACACCTCGCCAATCTCAGCACCAAAGCGGTCCATAGACACGTTATAAATTCTTGTACTCTCCGTCCCTTTACGGTAAATCTCGTCCTATTTTAATTTCAATTGTCATTGCTCGGTTAACTCAAACTCAACCCTTTATTTATTAATATCTGTCTTACCCTCCACTAAATATCTATTTTCCCTAAGAGTTTGCAAATCTATCTACCACACATCCTAATACAATGGTGACCCTAGAATCTCTTTTTTTTTAATGTTGCGATGGTGAAATTGTTTTCTGTACATGAATCTCTTTTCTTCTCTCCTCTCAAAATCACTATCGTTCACTTGCCATCTCAAGCATCTTTACATCACACTCATCTATCCCAAATATTATAGACGAATCTTCACTAAGATACAGGGTGCGCGAATGTGTCGTAAGAATCATTCCACATCAATTCTCGATGAAATCTTGCGCGATTGATCATGGTCCAAAGACCGGTAGAATAAGATAGACTTTGTTATGATTCTCAAGCCAGGAACTGTTGTGGTCTTGAACAACTAAACAATCGCTGTCATTCTTTTATTTTATTTGGGAGCTTAGCAATAATAACTTTGCAGGAAGAATATCCATACCAGCTCCCAGTAGGTGTTGTAAAAGGCAACACAGCCTGGTTGTGGGCCACTGACCTTGGAAACCACCCAGACGAAAGTTTTATTCGTGCGAGTGCGATACGAAATGGTGATAACGAGCGGAGTTGCCCGTCCATTCGAGCCAGTTTATCAGGGTGAGTGTTTGAACCAGTTAGTTGTGTGTGTGGAATATCAGCTCTATATGTGATGTTGAGAAGATGGGAGTGGTAGTCGTGTTTTAAAAAAGTAAGATTATATATGCTTGCTCTACGTGAGACGAAGATGAACGTGAATGAAGTGCTTATGTGTGAAGGAGTAAATGTAGTGTGATCAGGTGTTTGGAAATGAAGTAGGAATAAAGAGGGTATAACAAAGCTTTAGATTGATGGGAATGTGTGAGCTCAGGAATTATATGAGTGAAATTAATAAGACTTGCAGGGGTGAAACCCTGTTTAAAAAGAAAGATTCTTGAATTACAGAAAATGAGTTGTGGTTGCAATCGGGAATGGTTATTGGTGAGGGTTGTAAAAGATATAAATGGACGAATAAGTGACAGGATGATAGATGGGATAATTGGATCTTTTGGTACACCTAGAAAGAATGGAAATGGAGAAAGTGTGGTAGGTTTCTGAACTGAAAGAAAATTGTGTGTGACAAACGCACTTTTTATGTACAATGATGTGCATAAATACACAGTGAATGGGGTAAGAAGATTGGGAGAATCTAAGAGTAGAAAGTATGAGGACTTTCTGACCCCATGATCGTGTTCTCTGAAATTAAATTGTTTGGTATGGGAATAAGATGTGAGGAAGGTGGAAAAAAAGGGAGATCAAGATTGAAAGTCTATTTAACTTGAGAGAGAGGGAAGTGAATATGAAAATGTTTGGAAATAGGGGATAGGCAATAATTATGAACATAGAGGTAGAGCAAATATGGAACAAATTTAAGAGTAATGTAAAGGCTGTATGTGGATATGTTTGAACTGCAAACCAAAAATTAAATGGTGGAATGCTAATGTGAAACGTGCAAATGCTTCTTAATACTACTGCAGATGAACGTGTGAGGGAAATGTGTTTGAAAAAAGCGAAAAAATGATGATTAACTAAAGTAAAAAAAAACATCAAATGAAATATTTGAAGGGAAAATTAATGAGAATCTGGATTGGAACAGGAAGTTATTTGGGAGCGAAGTGAGAAAAACAAAAAAAAAACAAGAGAATGTGTTGGATGAACATCAAGGATAAGAATGGCAGGGTACTTATAAATAGGTAAGGCAAAAGTAGATGGTGAGAATATTTTCATGCATTACATAATGCTGTTAGGGAAGAAGAAACAAGTGTAATTTAAATAAAAATGACTTCAAGGGTACAAGTTCTGGATCAAGATATAGAACCGATAAGTATAAAATTTGTTACTATTCTGAGAGGACTGAAAAATTGGTGGGTAACTGGAGTAAAGGCTAGTGTAGCCGAAATGCTAAATATGTGGTGGTGATTGAGCTATGGAATGAGTCTGGCGATTGTGTTAGAAGACCTATGATAGTTTAACAGTGTCTGAAGACAAGAAAAATACTATGCTGGCACCATTGTATAAGGGAGGAAATAAAGGTTAATTGAAGAACTACATGGAAATAATTCTGGGTGCTTTAGACAAGATGTATGGAAAAGGTATGGTTGAGCGTGTAAGACGGATAGCTGAGGAATTGAAAAGGGATGAGTAATGGGGGTTTAGAGCGGGTAGTGGATGTAGACAAAGAATACGAATTGCAAGGTGTATGCTGGATTCATGGTTCTGGAAAAAAGGGTGAATGTATATATATATATATATATATATATATATATATATATATATATATATATATATATATATATAGGGAAGCATTGTGTAGTGTTGGGATGTAAAGTATGCGTTTGGGTGAAAGATGGCCTTATATGGTTGAATCTACGCAATGATCGGTGTGTTAGGGCACCCTGGTTCTTTAATACCTGTATAAAAAGAGTACGCAAGTACTCAGAGAAATACAGTTGGGAATGAGAGAAAGAGGTGTGAAATTGTATATGCCGAAGACTTGGTGTTAGTGGGTGAGAAAGGTAGGGACTTAAAAATGTTGATCGGAACGTTTGATAGGGGTGTGTATGTGCGAAAGTTAAAAGTAAAACATAAAAAGAGTAATCTCACGTTTGGAGGAGGGAGGGGTGAAAAATCAGTGTCCCGGAAATTACCCTTCAAAAAATGCGGTTTTTAATATCTAGGGTGTATCGCCAAGGATAATAATTTACGTGGATTATGTGAATTGTGATAACTTGCAATAACACGGTTGTGAATGTTAGGAAATGTTCAGGATTCAAGGTTTATTTATGAGAGTGAAACTATGGAATGGAAGGAGAAGGAAAATCTAGCGTAAGAACAATGCGAATGGAGGATTTATGCGTAAGTGAGATAGAGTGAGAAACGAGTGAATTATATTGCAAGCAGTGCAGAGGCAATGCGTAATTCAATTCAATCACTAGATGGTGACTCACAATAATCCAAATCAGGACTCATCATTTTGTGTGGTAGTGTGCAGCATATTTAAGCCTCAGAACCCGCTCGAACCACTTATCAGCTTAGCCCTGAGCTCTCAAACTCTCGAGTTTACCGGTGCAACCTCTTGTAATAAAGAGATTAAACGGCATTACAACTTACATTATTCTGCTTGTTGTACGCTGGCCCTTAGTAAAATCTATGCCTTAAATATTCACTAAGCATATTTAACCGCGAGAATATTCGAAATGGCTAGCGATTAAAAAGCCTTCAACGACCACGACCTCTTCGTATCCTCCTGATCATCGGTTTCCCTCACCAATCCGGTAAGCCTACCTTTTGCTTCGGCTGTCGCGCTCCCATCACTGGTTACGCTTGTGTGACCTCACACTCTGGATACACCGAGCCACATCCACCCCTACATTGGAACTAATGGACATAGTCAATCTCCTATTTGACTCGTGGGACGCTGAAGCCTCGTGGGACTACAATTAGAGGCTTTCCTGGATGTATTATTATAGGCTATCATGAATATGCAATCAGAGGCTTCATGGATGTCAAATTATAGGGTTTATTAGATGTTTATTTAGAGGCTCTCATGGATATACAATTAGAAGCTCTCTTGGATGTGTAATTAGAGACTCTCATGTATATAAAAATTATAGGCTTTCTTTGATGTTCTATTGAATGTGTAATTATAAGTTATCATGGATTTGCAATTTGAAGTTGTCGTGAATATGTAATGAGAGGCTATCTTACATGCGTAATTGGAAGATCCGAGGGTGTGTAATTAGAGGCTCTCGTGGATATGTAATTAGAGGCTCTCGTGGATATGTAATTAGAGGCTCTCGTGGATGTGCAACTAGAGGCTCTCATGGATGTACAATTAGAGGGTCTAATGGATATGTATTTAGAGGCTCTCCTGGACGTGTATTGAGAGGCTCTTTTGGATGTGTAATTGCAAACTATCATCGATTTGCAATTAGAGTCTCTCGTGGATATGCTTTTAGAAGCTCTCTTGGATTTGTAATTAGAGGCTCTCAAGGAGGTAAAATTAGAATTTCTCTTGGATGTGCAATTAGAAACCCTTAATGATGTGTAATTAAAGGCTTTCTTGGATGTTTAATTGGAGAGATTCTTTGATGTGTAATTATGAGCTATCAGGGATGTGCACTTAAAGACTCTCGTGGAATTGTAATTAGTGACTCTCTTATATATGTAATTCTAGGCTCTCATATGTGTGAGATCAGAGTCTCTCATGGATGTACATTTATAGGCTCTCTTGGATGTGTAATTTGGATCTATCATGGATGTGATTTAAAGATTCTCATGTATGCTTAATTAGAGGCTCTCTTGGATATGTAATTAGGAGCTATCATGTATGTGTAGTTATAAGCTCTCTTAGATGTGTAATTTGAGGCTATCATGTATGTGCAATTAGAGGCTCTCGTGGATGTGTAATTAGAGGCTCGCTTGATGTGCAATTAGAGGCTCTCATGGATGTGCAATTAGAGGCTCTCATGGATGTGCAATTAGAGGCTTTCATAGATGTGCATTTAAAGGCTCTCTTGGATGTGTAATTAGGGGCTCTTTTGTATGTGTAATTAGAGGCTTTCATGGATGTGCAAGTAGAAGCTCTCATAGATGTGGATTTAGAGGCTCTCTTTGATGTGTAACTAGAGGGACTCTTTGATGTGTAATTAAGAGCTATCATGGGTGTGAAATTTAAGACTTTCGTGCTGTCCAATAATAGACTCTCTTTGATGTGCATTTAGTGGCTCTCATGGATGTGCAATCAGAGGATCGCGTGGATTTGTAATTAGAGGATTTCTTGGATGCGCAATCTTTTGACCCCATGACGGATGCTGTAGCTCATCCAGTGGTGTGGTACTCCACCCCCTCCATCGGCTACAGTTGTGGTCTCCCATACAACCCCATCTATCATTTATGGTGCCCTTGGGTGGTACGTGCCTGTAAGAAGAATGGGTGGAAAAGCACTTGTAAAGAGAAAATACGAGAGTAATGCCAGTATGTGCGAGTGTTAGTTCGAGATGTTACATCACATTGCACCCCCATTGCAATGAAGGCCCAACTTGGCATATACATACAAACATGAGCTTCACAATTATTTATAAATTTATTATATGCAAAAGGCTAAAATGTAAAATACCTAAAATAAAAGGAGTTTTTTGCTCAAATGTGCATTTCACATTTGTTTTAGCATACGGCCGTAATTATATTACTTCTTACTCTATAAAATTATGTAAATTGAGTGCCAGTAAATAGTTTGCAATTAATTGAATTAAAATAAGTTTTGTTAATTAGTCTGGACAAGTCTATTGTGTGAAAAAGAATGGCCTACCTTCCACACTCGTTGATCTCTTACCCTCAAATTGGAAAATTTTGAAGATTTGGTTATTTATTGGCTTCTTAAGGTCTGACATACTGCATGTGCAGATTTTCACCTCCACTATGCAAAAATATTTCAGAAAAATACTTTTCCATAAGCAATACAGTCGGTATATTTTAATCTTTTACTGTTCAAACAACTAAGAGGACTTTCGTGATAACGCTTAGTTAACAAGATAGAGCCTACATTGAAAGCGTTATATGAGGCATCCTGCCTTTGGGACGTTTAAGATGAACAAACTTTTCGCGAAGACAAAGACACGCGAGGTGTGAGGCAGAACACCAGTTCCTTAGCTCAGCGAATCACTGTCAAATGACAACTGGCTCTTCTTCCGAGCTTTTGACAGTCAATTGTACGCCGCGTCATCGCATATCTGAGGGGGGCGTTCGAAATAACTTCGCGTCATGGCGTCAACTGATAATCCTTTCCCAATCTGTTAGTGGTGGTCGTGGCAATTGTTGCCATGCACACGCGTAACCTCAAACAGAGCTATCTGCAACGCGTTTTTTTCTCGCATTTACCACCAGGCGTGCCTATCCAAGTACAGGGTGGTACACTATCCCTGTAATCGGATGGTTTGGAGCAGTACACGACCTTCTTTCGTTGTTTCTAAATCCGATTCTACGTTCACTAAACTTGGGGATAGGGGAGAGCAAAACTGAGGGCACTGGGGCAGTGGGGGGGGGGAGCGTGCCCTTCCTCCAGGCTTAAGTTATAGTAGGGGCACTACCCTGCTAAACAATCCACCGCTAGAAAGAAGGAAAAAAGGTAGTGGGAGGTGCAAAAGATATGCAAAGGATGACCCAGAGAAATCGCTAAAGAAAGTGAAGTTAGAGGAAGTGAAAATGTATGGAAGAAATATAACCGCAGATCCTTTTGCAAGTATTGGGGCCGCGAGGGTACACGATCCTCCAGATGTCAGCGGCAACAAAGTTGTGGAAGGAAAACCTGACAGCCGCTTGGGAGCGGGAGACGTGATGGGTCAGACTTGCCTTAAGGAGGCCTAATGGGAAGCACCCCCCCCCTCCCTCTCTCTCCCTCCTCCTCTTCCTTCCCGCTATCTCCCCCTCCCCTTCCTCTCCGCTATTTCCCCCTTCTCTCTTTTTCCCTCTCCTTCTCTCGCCCTCTCCATCCCTCTCTCCCTCTCTCCCCTCTCCACCTCTCTCTCTCTCTCTCTCTCTCTCTCTCTCTCTCTCTCTCTCTCTCTCTCTCTCTCTCTCCCCCATATACTATGTCCCTTGCCCACCTCTCTAGTCACATACACACTCTCTTTCCCGCTCCCTCCCCTCTCTGATTCTCTCTCTCTCTCTCTCTCTCTCTCTCTCTCTCTCTCTCTCTCTCTCTCTCTCTTTCTCTCTCTCTCTCTCTCTCTCTCTACATCCGTTTCTCCTTCCCCCTCCCCTTTCCTCTTTATCTCATACACTCACTATTCCTCTCTCACACATCTCTCCCTCTCTTTCTCTATCTCCCTGTCTCTCACAATACACACACACAGACATTCACTCCCCCATCTCTCTAATATACTTCTCTTTCATTCCCCACTCTCACCCCATCTCTCTCATACATTATTTCTCCCCTCCCCTTCTGTCCTCTCCCCTCTCTTACTCTTCCTTTCCATCTCACATACGCTATTCTGCTCTCCCGTCCCCCTCTCTCTCTCTCCAACGCCTCCTCCCGTACACATACAAGCTCCCTACTCTCTCTTGGCCCCATCCCCCAGCCAACAGATTCCTACTCGGGGGAAAAGCTGGAGGATATGGACTTCACCGAAGGAGAAATATAAAAGAAGATCACTGACCTAATGACGAATGAGGCACCTGGCTCGGATGAGTTTCTACCTAGAGTGCTGAAAGAAGTGCGCGATCAAGTGTCACGACACCTGAGCGCAATCTTCAACATGTCAATCCTGACCGAATGCGTTCCTAGAGACTGGCGTGAAGCGGAGGTGACTCCAATCTTCAAGAAAGGAGACCGTAGCCAACCGTCGAACTACCGACCTATCAGTCTGACTTCGATAGTTGGTAAACTCATGGAAAGCAACATGGTGGACAAAATGACATCGTATTTAGAGTCAAACCTGTTACTGAGGAGTTTCCAGCATGGCTTCCGAAAGCAACGGTCAGACTTGACGAACCTCGTGGAATTCTTCCACTTCGTCTTCAGTAAACACGATCGGGTCAAGGCGGTGGATGTGGTATATTTAGACTTTCAGAAAGCCTTTGATAAGGTACACACTGCCGCCTTTTTCGGAAAGTACGAGCGCTGGGCATAGACGGAAAAGTAACCGGCTGGATAGAGAACTGGCAAAAGTGGCAGACGGTAACGAGGGGTGCTGAATAGACAAGCTTCTAAGTGGGTGCCCGTTACTAGCGGGGTGCCTCAAGGTTCTGTCCTGGGACCACTACTATTCATCATCTACGTCAACGACATGGACGGTGACATGGTTGCCAAGATTTCTTAATTTGCCGACGATACCAAGCTTGGTATGAACGTTGCAAAGGATGGAAATACTGCCCGCCTGCAGGAAGATCTTGGGAAGATTGGAGAGTGGTCGGACACGTGGCAAATGCCCTTTAACGTGAACAAATGCAAAGTGATGCATATCGGCCACCGAAATCACCAATCACCCTATATCCTTAAGGGCACTGCTATTGAATGCACCGACACGGAGAAGGACTTGGGTGTAACTATCACCAGTTACCTCAAGTTCTCAAAACAGTGCATTGAGGTGGAGAAGAAAGCCTAAAGGATGTTAGGGTATATAAAGCGACAGTTTGGATATCAGAACAAGGAGATATTACTCTGTCTGTACAACTCCCTCGACCGACCGCACCTGGAGTATGCCGTACAATTATGGAGTCCTTCGTTTCGAAAGGACGTCGTGAGATTGGAACGCGTCCAAGCCAGGTAAACCAAACTGATTCCTTCTATCAGGCATATGAGTTATAATGGTAGACTAAGGGAATTAGATATGTTCTCGCTGGAGACCCCGAGACTACGTGGTCAGCTTATCGAAGTGTTTAAAATACTTCGAGACTTCGACAGACTGGACTACGGGGATATTTTCCAGCTCAGCGAGGGGAGAACAAGAAATCACGGCTACAAATCTGAACTGAAGCGATACCACCGTGATCTGTGTGGGAAATTCTCCACATACAGTATCTATGGTAGTTGGAACGCACTTCCGACGGAAGTTGTCAACAGTGAATTTGTTGACCAGTTCAAGTCAAGACTAGATAAAGTCTTGCGAAATCACCGTTAAGATCCTCGAGAGTGATCTTAGAGGTTGCCAACGGACACCTTCGAGGTTTGTGCCAAAAGTACTCTCCCTGTATGGACCGTAAGGTCTTTTAGGGTACTTATTTTCTTTGTAGCTCCTTGTAGATCTCTCCACCCCCTCTCTCCCTCTAATTCTCTCTCGCATGCACTCTTTCCCTCCTACTCCTCCTTTACTTCCTCTCTCCCCTATATCCCTTATCGCATTCTCTTACCCCATCTCCCTTTCATTCTCCCTCTCGTCTTTCTACCCTTCCACCTCTCCTTCTCCCTTCTCTTTCTCTTCCCATATCTCTCCCACCTATCCCTCACATAATCACTCTCCCCCCACACATGCACTCTCCTCTCTTCCTCACACATACCCCCTTATTTTTCCCACTCTCCCTCTTTACGTAAAATATACACTCTCCTTATCTTTCTCCCCTTCCTCTCCCTTAAAGATACACTCTATCTCTCTTCCTCTCTCACACATACACTCCTCCCTCACTCACACATACATACTCTCTCTCTCTCCTATATCCTTCTATATCACCCTGCATCTCCCTTCGCTCTCCCACCTCCCTCTCCCTTCCTCTCCCTCTCCCACCTCTCTCTCTCTCTCTCTCTCTCTCTCTCTCTCTCTCTCTCTCTCTCTCTCTCTCTCTCTATATATATATATATATATATATATATATATATATGAGGGAATCAATACTCCTCCCCCCTTTTCACAAGTGAGCCGCTGGTCGCTAACAACAACATCCTGGCAGTATAGACGCCGTAACCCAAACTCTTAACCACCTCGCTCTCGCCCCTCGTCCCGAAGAAAAGCTGAACGGTTAAGATTTCCCCTAAGAGCGGGTATTCAATTTCACCTCAGAGGCGAAATTAGAGGAGCGTCGCACTAAAGCCAGAAGGTCCCTTTGGGCCATCTGTACGACGCCCTGAGAAAAACCGTTGGAGGCGGAGACTTCATGCGGCATGTCCATACATCCCATCCCCCCTCCTGCCCCTACCTCAGTGGGGTGACGTCGTATAAAAGCGAAGATCTTTGGAAAAACGAGGTAGATTACGTTAGTCATCAAGGCGACGAAGTTTCCAGCAAGAGGCACGAGCTACCAACAGCAGGAACTAAGAAGAAGCTCATCCTCGAGCTAGTTCCCAGTGATCACACCGATCTTTAAGTTAATTTGATCAAGTTCAACTTACTCTCGTCAGAGAAACCGTGCCCCCTATCCTGGTGTATCCCAAAGCACCGAAATAGTCCTCCCATTTTGAGGAATACCAGAACTAAGAAGAAGCTCATCCTCGAGCCCGTTCCTGGTGGTCACACCGAACTTTAAGTTAACTTGATTTAAGAAGCAAGTTTAACTTACTCTCGTCGGAGAAATCCCTCTATCCTTGTGTATCCAAAAGCACAGAGATAGTCCTCGCCCGTAAGGAAGACCCCGAGTGAACTCCCTCCAGCACTCTCCTGAGTCAAAGATTCAAGCATTAACTCATCGCTAGCCAGTGCGATTTATTCCCCAGAGTAATCCGAAGAGAAGAAAGAAACATTCTTTCACTGTCCTGTGTTGATATCATTTCCTGCCGAAGGCGTGTGGCTCTCCCATCTGCCACACGGGCCAAAAGCTTTAGTGGTTTTAAAGCTATTTCGCTCGTACAAACACATCTGGACAAGCGGCACGCGTCATCCAAGCAACAACATTCTTGAGATGACGTAACCATTGAGTTCAAGGTCCGACTCAAACCCGATTCTAGTAGGAAGCTACAAAAGGTATTTAAACCCCGTTATCCGTTTCTGTAAAGTACGTTTGCATTTTTTATATTAAAGTGAACTTTGGGTCAACCACCTCTATAATTTCAAGTATGTCATTTTAGAAAGCCTCACTTAAATTGATTGAATTCATTTATGTGCATTTAAGGTGTCAAATTTCGTTGGTTCATGTTTTTTTTAATTAAAGTTTTAGTTTTTTAACAAACTTTGATTCAATCCTCGAAACGTTAAGCAAGGCACTAGAAACCCTCCAAGTTTAAAGAAGTAATAATCAGATAATAATAATCAAATTTATATAGCACTCTTAGAGATAAAACGTAATAACGGAGTTTGGTGAAGTACGTAACCAACCCATACGTACGAACTCCAGCCATCACACGGTCCTTCCCATACCACTACAATATATATATATATATATATATATATATATATATATATATATATATATATATCATCGACTACTTTTTCTGGATATTCACGAAGGAAAGAGAAGGAGAGATACTCAGACCGCCGATAATGATAGATGTTAGATTAAAAACACGAGGAAATAACTACAACTGCCGGAGAGATAGCTAGGAGGCTACCTAGAGTGCTGCGTGAAGCGAAAGATCCGGTGACTATCCATTTTTCTGACATCTTCGACGCGTCACTCGATACTGGTGAAGTCCCTACGGACTGGGGTATGGCCATCGTCACCCTGATCCACAAAAAAAGGGCACCATGGCACTGCTAGAATTTAACGATAAGTCTCACTTTAATAGTGGGTAAAGTACTAGAAGACATCATAGCGGATAGAATAACGGATCACTTAGAGACCCACAACCTTTTGACGGACACCCAGCATGGTTTTCGAAGAAAGTGCTTGTGCCTCACGAACTTGCTCGAATTCTTTCACGGGATGATGAGCGTGAGCGAGTTTTACAGAAGTCGAGCGGTGGACATACTTTATTTGGATTGTCAAAAAGCTTTAGATAAAATTCTCCACCGTCGACTGATGGCGAAAGTACGTGCTTTGGAAGTTAGAGAAAAGGTCGCAGACTGGTTAGAAAGTTGGTTGTCGTACAAGAGATAGAATATTACTATCGGCGGCCACGTCTCTCGGTGGTCGACAGTAACGAGCGCAGTCCCCCAGGGCTCCGTGGTTGGCCCTCTGTTATTCATCATCTACATCAAAGACATAGATGAAGGACTGGTGAGTTGTCTCGTGAAATTTGAGGAGGATACCAAATTGGAGTGAACGTAGCGACACCGGAAAACATTGAGGGATTGAGGGAGGACCTACGGATGATCGCCGAGTGGTCTGACAAGTGGCAGATGCCTTTCAACTTGGACAAATGCATGGTGATGCACATCGGGTATATGAATCCCTGGTCAGACTACGAGATACAAGGTATGCATCTTGAGTCAACTCATGTCGAGAATGACTTAGGTGTGCTGATTAATAGTGATCTCGAATTATTGAAGCAGTGCTTTCAGGTGGAGAAGAGGGCTCAGCGCCTGCTGGGTTACATCAGGAGACAATTCGGCTTTCGAAACAAAGAGGTTTTTCTGCCCTTGGGCAACTCACTGGTGTGGTCTCACCTGGAATACGCGGTTTAGTTCTGGTCTCGTCACTATCGAAAAGACATCGATCGTTTGGAAAAAGTGCAAGCCAGGGCCACGAAACTGATCCCATCGCTAAAAAACAAGACACCAAGAAAGACTGCAAGAGCTCGGTGTATTTTCGCTGGATCGAAACTCTAAGACTGCGTGATCGCCTCATAGAAACTTTCAAAATGTCGAAGGTCTTTGAAAATGTCGACTACGCGAAGTACTTTACTCCTAACCGGAATGTGACTCGAAATCACACCTGGAAGGTGAAGTTGCCCAGATTTAATACGTCTCGAGTGGGTAAGTCCTTCACGTACGACATCTCTACAACACGTGCAATAGACTGCCAGCGGTAGTTGTCAACAGTAACAATTTTGCAGTGCCTAACAGTAGGGATAGTTGGATTTAGATTAGCGTAGGATAGCTAAGCTTCATCTTCTAAGGAGTGCCTACTCGGCATGGGCCATAAGGCCTTTAAGGTACTTCTTTTCCTTGTAACACACACTCTCTCTCTCTCTCTCTCTCTCTCTCTCTCTCTCTCTCTCTCTCTCTATATATATATATATATATATATATATATATATATATATATATATATATATATATATATATATATATATATATATATATATATACATATATATATATATATATATATATATATATGAGTCTTATATTGAGTAAGAAGGAAAAAACGAAGAAGGCGGATCCCATCTTTAATTCCAACGTTTCGGGTTATTACAAAACCCATCTTCACGAGCTAAAAACAAATTTATTTTAGATTTTAATAAAATCTGAAATAAAGTTGTTTCAGGATTTTGTACCCCCTAATTAAGGTTCAGAGGTCGGTAGTCTAATTCCCCCCCCCCCCTCCCGCCGTACATTATTTAAGGCAATGTATGTCCAGCCTCCTGTTCATTCCTTGAAAAGGTTTTTAAGAATAAAGACGAAAGCGCTCGCAATCGTTTTTCACTTTTCCTTTGTGGGTGTATCTGTATATATATATATATATATATACACCCTTTTCTCCCCTCCCCCTATCTAATCGCTGCATGCCAATGCGATTTCCTTTGGTATTGTGCTAAGCTAATGATAATATTTTCTCCTACGTATGTTTTTTGTTATAGTCTTTCTGCGGAGGTCGCATAATGTTATTCTTGAGTTGTTTAATAACTTGACGAATGGCGGGAAAAGCACAGAATACTAATTTACTGCATTCTGGTGGCGATTCGCGATATGTACCCAGATGAGCCTCATTCTATATTCAGACACTGCAATCGTTCAAAAGGAAACCTAAAGGTAATTTTGCGACGCTCAACAGCTTCAACCTTTGACCCAGATGGTCATCTTTGGTCGTTTCCTTTCTCTCCATTGTTCTCATTCTTTTAATAGTAGTTATGATATGACCTTCAATTGATACATGCGTCTGCCGTTTTCTTTTCGTACCTATTTGTTTAATGCAAATTATTACATAAACATGTTCGTGTAATTCCACGTTACGTAATGTGCTAATGGAGTGACAACAGAACTGTTTACATGTATGTGATTCTTCTTCGATTTTCTCGATTTTACCCCCAGTAACTGGGCGTTGGTAAGTTTCTATGATACAGGGTAGAAAAATAGATTAGGAACTCAAATATAGAAAGAATTGTGATATTCGAACATAGAATGCCCCATATGTCTAATTTAAGGCCATTTAATGCAATAATAGTGACTATTAAGGTAGAATTGCCTTCTACGACACGTAATTTTCACCACTGGATATATTCTTAGTTTTTAGCCACACAAACCAAATTTTCCTATTTGAATACATACGAGATGAATGAAGCTGTGGCAATAGATATATGATAGAACGAATCGATTTATTAGAATTCCATCTTCCCATCGACTACTCAACATGAGGTTTTCTGATAAAAAAATGTAACTATTCGCCTAAATGATTCTAAAATATGTGGTCACAGTGATTCTAAAAAAGGCCGAAGCAACCTTAAAAAAAAAACAGTCGGGTCTTATATATAAGGGTGGCTCTCTGCAAAGAGGTTTCCTTTTTTGTGTTCCGAAATCTTTGCTGGTTCACTCAGGCACAGAGGCATCGCTCCAACTGTGCGACGTGGTGGTCTTTTTTTATCTCTTGTAGATTTTTCTTTAAGCAGGGTAACGGGGGCTAACGAGACTAACCAGAAGAAAACCATAATTGTCCAATCAAGAATGGGTTGTAACGGTTGTCGAAACAAAAAATGCAGGTGACTTACAGACGCGGTCTGAGCGTTAGTTTTTTTTTGTTTGTTTGTTCTTTTTAGCTATAGGATAGCTTAGTCGTTAAGACGCTTTCCCATTTTAATCTTAGCAATGTCTGAGTCAGTGGTTTAATTCTCATCACCGTTTCCAAATTATTTTCATCTACCTTCCGTTCTTTACCCGCGTATTATAGGGCTTCTATTCTCAGGCAGCCTTTTTTTTATACAGGCGTGCTAAATTTATCTGAATTTGGTTTGCTAATATGAATTCTGCTCACACGGGATGAAATATACACTATTATTAAATTATAATAGTATTCATGTATTTGACGTATACTTCTATATATTATACGATTTCAATTTGTTGTGTCTGTTATGTGTTTTTTTAAGATGAAATGTTATCAGGCGCGGCGTAAAGTCATTATTTTTCATGACAACTTTTCAATTTAAAATTTAGCTCTATAATTTTCGTCATTATTTTCGAGAATATTTGTATTTGTCATTCCAGTTGAATGAATAAAATGTTACTTTGTTAGAAATAAAATATATAGAGACAAATAAGATCCAACTGCTATGATGTCATTCCTTATAATTCATTTCTGAATTGCGATAGAAAAGAGTTAAAGAATTGGAGACGACTCCCTCTTTTACCAGTAGCATTCATAATGCTGTCCATCTAGGCACACTATACTAAATTTTGGTTATTATTTACCGTATCTTAATCATTTTTTATACAATTTATTACTAATTCTTGTATTTTGTTGTGTTTTGTTTAAATCTGTTCTCTTTGGTGATTGGAAAGCAAAATGCAGGAATACAGTTTTATTCTGATTGGATCAAAATCGGAGTAAACCTCGATTTTGCCTTACAACAGCCAAGAGTGAAAAACAGATTTCACCAAAGCACAAAAAATAGTTCGAGAAAAAATAACATAAGCCAACATAACCTAACCTTCAATTTTCAAATTACTAGTTTGCGGAAAGTATCAGGGGTGCGTCGCCCCCATACCCCAATCTTTGGTAGGGGGTTCTACCCCACACCGTCCGATCTTTTTAATGAACTCGTAGTATAAACAACTCGAAGGTTAAAACAAGTCCCGATTCTGCCGGATGTCGCCTTACGACAACCAAAAATGAAGAGCAGATTGGGATAAATAAAATCAAGATAATTTACAATGTACGATTCGGGTCACTCTGAACCTCTATTACGAGGTCTTCAAAATATAAGTCACATCCAACTACAATCATTAGGCAAAGATTTCCAATCCAAAAACCAGCAACTGGGAAAAAGGCGACGAAATTATGTGAACAATATGATGTATTTGTACCAATTTTTTGCCAAAAATACTTCTCCACTATGACGTCATCACGATTAAGGATGATAAAAAATATTAAGATTCAAACTGTTATTACAGTACTGGCGGAAATATTATGGATTGAAAAATATTCTACCAAAATGCTAATAAAACTATTTTTATTGATTGCAAATAGATTTATTTTGACACATTGGCACAGTGTTAATTAAGTCTTTTACATTCATTAGTAAGTAGTTTGGCCACCCTTAGCAACCATGCGTGCTTTAACACCTCTTGGCGTGGCATTGATCAATGTTTGGCACATTTCCTGGATTCGCTTAGATCTTAACCAAACTTCAATGAGATGGCATATGAGTTGCTGTTTTGGTCGTAATAGGCTCTGTGTGTATTTCATCTTTCAACACACCCCATAAACTCTCAATCGAATTCATGTCTGGGGAATTTCCGGGCCATGAAAGCAGTTGAACTTCATTTTGTGCACACCATGCCTTCACTGATTTTGCAATATGACATGGGGCCGAGTCTTGTTGGGAGTGGTTTGTTGCCATATCATTCATTTATTTGAGGCAGTAAATGACCTTTAAGAACTTATATATACTTTCCATGGTTCATAGTTTTCTCAACAATGTGCAAACGACTTGTTCCATGCACCGAAATGGCTCCCCACACCATGATTTTTGTGGGAAATTTTACTGTTTTCCTCATACATTTAGCCATAAATTCTTCTCCAGGCCGCCTTCTTACACCCTGCACGCGGTCATCTAGTACTGCAATGGTTGATTCGTGAGAGAAAACTACCTACAATAGTAGAAAATACAACATAAGTAGTTCAGCAGCCATAGAAGTATTGGAAAAACCATTGAAGTAATGAATCATCAAATAAACTTTATGGTTTGAAAAGATTAGAGCCACTACAAAAAAAACAGCGATACTGTTAAATTTAGTAGGTATTAATGTTTTTTTATGGATTACAGGTAACTGGTTAGCTAGATATGTCCTTCATACCTTTGGCCATTGTTCTGAAGTCCACTCAAGGTGATTCTTTGCCCAGGAATAGCGTGCCTTCATCATTGTTTTCGTAAGTCGAGGCTTCTTTCTCGGGCGATATGATTTCAATCCAGCTTCCAAAAGCCTGCCATTCACTGTTCTTCGAGCAAGACTAACACCCTTTGCTGCCAGCTCAATAGAAATCTTCCTGAAAGATGTTCATTTGCTCTTAAGAGCCTGTTGTATTAATTTTCTATCTATTCTTGGAGTTGATTTTATTTTCGACCACACTTTCCAACCCTTTTTGAGTTTAAATCTTCACCGTTATCATTTTTTTCTTAATAACAGTGACTGTTTGAGGTTGTTTTGCTAATTCTTTCTGTTTTAATTTAGTTTATTTCAGTAAAACGTTTATTTGTTCAATTTTTCAAGAACTCAAATCACTGTTTACGCATTTTTGGTTTAATTGATTTATAGCTAAGAAAACTACCTGAAATAAACAAAATCAAACTATTAAAATAACTAATAGACTATCTGAAACACACAAACAATCACAGGAAATATAATAAGAGAAAACATCCCATTTACACTCTAAAGCCAAGATACCAACTGACTCACACAACAGGCTGCGACTTCATTGAAATGGTCCAATGCAGTGTTGTTCCTTCAGTATTACCAATTTACTTACAAAGTCACCTAAGGCTCTTGAAAATAAGAGTTAATCAATTGCTCGGTGTTGGTGCATACTCGTAAAATAAATCCATTTGCAATCAATGAAATTGGTTTCACTGGCCTTTTTGTAGAAAAAAAGTCTACTTTTTGAAAAAAAATCATAATTATAGCAATGCCCTCTGGGCATTCCTATAATAAAATCCTCCAGGGAAACTAATATATATATATATATATATATATATATATATATATATATATCATAACTCTTGAAAATAAGAGTTAATCAATTGCTCGGTGTTGGTGCATACTCGTAAAATAAATCCATTTGCAATCAATGAAATTGGTTTCACTGGCCTTTTTGTAGAAAAAAAGTCTACTTTTTGAAAAAAAATCATAATTATAGCAATGCCCTCTGGGCATTCCTATAATAAAATCCTCCAGGGAAACTAATATATATATATATATATATATATCATCACTAATTATGTATAAAATTCAATTCCTTTGTCATTTAAATAATTCATGCAAATTTATGTACAACTTAATAATTAATTAATTCATTCATTTATTTTACTTAACTTGTTAATTCATTTAACGTACTACTGTTTCAAACAACATCTCTTAAAATTTCACACACACACAAACAAACACACGCTTTCAGCTCAACAAAATGGAACACTATTCTTTCCAATTCGACTCTCACCATTCTCCGCATAAAGGTCGGTAATCATTCCTTCTACAATTAGTCATTTACCCCCAAACAAATCATACTTAGTTTAATTCTACATCCTCTCACAATTCTCTGCTAAAGGCCATACAAGAGTAGATCCTGATTCTATTTACTTCTCGTATTGCAGCTCCAATTCACAACCCATCGTAGTCACCATATTATTTCATATTTATTTCACTTACTTAATTTCACTTCACATCTTGTTACTCTAAATCATATTTTACCATGTCGTACATTGTTTACCTAACCCAACTTATCTCATTTTGCATTCGTTGATTCTATGAATATATTTATATTTGTTTAATTGTTTTTCTTAAAACCTAGTTCAGAAGTTCAAATTTATTTCGCTTTAGTCTTAGGCCTAAAAACTAACAAACGACAAACGCCTCACATCCTTTAAACTAAAATATCAAGGGATTAACAATTAACAATAACGATTAACAATAACAATTAACGATAAACAGGTCAACATCTACCACCTGCATTTCACTTCAATTATTCAGGTAGGTCCTTACTTTTGCACTGACCCACACTCAATCCTCACTTCATATCGTACCAATTCATTCATCACACACACATAGTGCTCTGGCAACACGTCAACAATTCTCTCGCACGCACATAGTGCTCTGGCAACACGACATTAATTCTCTCGCACTCACATAGTGCTCTAGCAACACGCCATCAATTCTCTCGAACTCACATAGTGTTCTGGCAACACGACATTAATTTTCTCACACTCACATAGTGTTATGGCAACACCCCATCAATTTGCTCGCACTCACATAGAGCTCTTGCAACACACCATTAATTCTCTCGCACTCGCATAGACTCTGGCAACACGCTATAAATTCGCTCGCACTCACATAGTGCTCTGGCTACATGCTCTGGCTACCGCTTATACTGAAATTGTTCATCTACAACCATTATCACTTCATTCTCCACCTACTATACCCCTTTATGGTACAGTAATCCCTCAAAACAACCTCAACCCCACCTTTTTAACCACCCCTGCCTCTCCAACTCCACCTTCCGTTTTGCTGCCTCCTCCTCCTTTGTTGCAGGAACCCTCGTCGGCAGAAGTAGTCAGTCAGGAGCAAATCTCTCCCCCACTGGTCACTCAGTCAGCGGACAATGGCACTCAAGATTCCCACATCCCGCTTGACGCCATCTCGGAAGGAACCAACAAGCGGATCACCTTCGCTCCATCAACCTTCTCTCGTGCCAGTGTCACAGCAAATCTGTGTCCCCGTACCTGTAGCCAAACCAATAGCACTGTCACACGCTCTGGTCGCGTCGTCAGGAGGCCTCGTCGGTACTCGGACTTGTAATCTTAAAATAGAAAAGGAGGGGGGTAACCTTCTTAGGGAGGGAGTGTTATAGCAATGCCCTCCGGGCATTCCTATAATAAAATCCTCCTGCGAAACTAATATATATATATATATATATATATATATATATATATATATATATATATATATATATATATATATATATCACTTATTATGTATAAAATTCAATTCCTTTGTCATTTAAATAACTCATGCAAATTTATGTACAACCTAATAATTAATTCATTCATTCATTTATTTTACTTAACTTGTCAATTCATTTAACGTACTACTGTTTCAAACGACATCTCTTAAAATTTCACACACACGCAAACAAACACACGCTTTCAGCTCAACCAAATGGAACACTCTTCTTTCCCATTCGACTCTCGTCATTCTTCGTATAAAGGTCGGTAATCATTCCTTCTACAATTAGTCATTTACCTCCAAACAAATCATACTTAGTTTAATTCCACATTCTCTCACAATTCTCTGCAAACGGCCATACGAGAGTAGATCCTAATTCTATTTACTTCTCGTATTGCAGCTCCAATTCACAGTCCATCATAGTCACCATATTATTTCATATTTATTTCACTTACTTCATTTCACTTCACATCTTGTTACTCTAAATCATATTTTACCATATCTTACATTGTATACCTAATCCAACTTATCTCATTGTGCATTCGTTGATTCTATGAATATATTTATATTTGTTTAATTGTTTTTCTTAAAATCCAGTTCATTATTACTCAATTTATTTCGCTTTCGTCTTAGGCCTAAAAACTACCAGGCGACAACTTCGATCAAACAAATTTATGGTTATGGTTTTCGAAACGCTATTTAGGCTGATTTATTAACCAAAAATAAATCCCATGAATAACCAAATACTATATAATAATTCCGCCAGTACTGTATATTAATAATAATAGGTTCAGGTTCAAATTGTTGAGACCCTCTTTGTACCGGGATATGGCATTTATTTTCTGTGGAGAGGAGAAATAATTTATTAGCCTTGTCCATTTCTTTTCTTTCACACACACTGTTAAAAATTTCTTTGCTGCTCTTACTATTCTTATTCTATAATAATTTATGTATTTTTTTTCCACACTCAAATCTTAGCACCACACTCAGTCCATAATCCTCTCTTTTCTCCACCTCCTCTTCCTTTTCTCTTCCCAGCTCTATTACCAATTCTTCTTTCAATTTCTACCTCTCGAGACTGTGGCCCACACATTCCACAATCAAATCAAATGTTCATCGACCGCTCAATAAATTCTATATAGATCAATTCGCAAAAATGTGTTTGACACAATAGGAGTAATTAAATTTGTTTCTATACGATTACGCTTTTCTAAATATTATTATTAATCTGTTTTGTTTACACGTTTATTTCCATGGTTTACTGTCACTTTTTCTACCGATCAATTATATTATCTTGGACATGCAATACAGTAAAAAATTGTCATTAACCTTTTAAAGGAATGTAGAGTGTTTTAAAAAATATTAGTGTCCCACAAAATAATTTGTTTTCTATACTTTCATCATACAAAGAAAATGAATTTAAGAAGAAAACAATTTTATGAGTTAAATTTTTGTAAGTAAGTACGAGTAACTAATGGTTCGCTAACATAACATAACATAACATAATTTCACGGATGACAAAAGCCACAAGGGCCTATCAAAGGTCATCCGCATCAGTCAAAACCCACCCACAAAAAGCACCATCACCAAAGTCCCCCCACAATATAAGATAACAGATGACAAAAAGCCACAAGGGCTCATCATAGGTCATCCGAGTCAAACGGCCTCATTTTTAAGGCACCCAAACTCCCAGGAAAACTACATCCAGAGGATTGCGTCCAGAAACAAGGGTTTTACCAATCAAGGCTTGTCAAGAACTAAATCATGCAGCTATAGATATATACAAACAATATCAATATATACAAAACTTAGGAACAATCACAACCTTCCCTCCCCATAAACTCATCCAACCTACTCTTAAATACATTTAAGTTTTGACTACCTACTACACTCCGCGGCAATTTGTTCCAAAGTCTACCACTCTATTGGTGAAAAAATATTTTCTTAAATCCATCCTACACCCTTGCTTTTTAATTTTCAAGTGGTGACCTCTAGTCCGATTTCCATCATCTAACTCAAAAAACTTGCTAACATCCAATTTATCTATCCCAGAAAATTTTTTAAACAGCTCAATCATATCCCCTCTCACACACCTCCTTTCGAACAAGAACATATTTAATACCCTCAGTCTATCTATATATTCAAGGTGCCTCAGGGAAGGAATAATCTTTGTTGCCCTCAGTTGCACTGACTCAAGAAGGTTAATATCGTGTCTAAAATGTGGGCACGATGCCTGTATACAGTACTCTAGATGTGGCCTAACATAAGAGTTATAGAGTTTAAGAATAACCTCCTTACTTTTTTAACTGACATTTCTCTTAATGAAACCCAGCACTCTATTTGTCCTATTTCTTGCTTCAATACACTGCTTAGAAAACCTTAATGACTTATCTATTACTACTCCTAGATCTTTCTCATCCTCTACTGAGCTCAGCCAATGTCCATCCATTTCATAGTTAAATTCTCTATTATATTTCCCATGTTAATAACTTTGCACTTATCAAGGTTGAAAGTCATTTGCCACTTATGTGCCCAGGATAACAATTTATTTAAATCCCCCTGCACTTTAAAATTATCATCAATATCGTTTTTTGTAGAGCTCTCAGAATATTTTGATTATTTGATATACTTTGGTGTGTGACATAAACATAAATATTAAGTTATTAGATTATATACTTGGTTAATATAACGAAGTTAAATTGTGGTTATTTTGTTTTAAGAACATAAGAAAAGAAGGAGACTGCAAAAGACCATTCATGGCCTACACTTGGCAGCTCCTATTCCAGTACCCAGAAAGTGACTTTTGTTTACTTCGGTGGCCATCTTGATTAGCAGGTTTTAAACTTGCGCGCACAAATTTGGGTCAAATTCTTGTTGTTTGTAAGTTTTTGTTTCTATTATTGTTCTTGTTTAAGTATGGCTGACTGTTTGGATGTAGAGAGTATGCCTTTTGAAAGTAGTGTGTATGTAGTGTGCGACGTCTGTGGTGTAGAGAGGAGAGTGAATGTGTCTAAGTGACGTGTATGTGCTTTGACTGAGGAGGTGAGTCGATTACGTGCGGAATGCTTGAGACTGAATGATTTAGTGTCTGAAGTGAGAAGAGATGCAAGTGTACGTTTGAAGAGTCAGATTGGGACCAGGAGGAGGAATTTAGGCCTAGAACAGGGACTGGAGAGAAAGCAGTAAGTGATGATGAGTGGTGGGTGAAAGTAAACAGAATAGATAAGTTAGGACAGGTTAGGTGTGTGAATAAGAGGGATATAGAACCTGTTAGGTTGACTAACAGATTCAATGTCCTGAGAGAGGAAGAGTGTGAAAGTGATTTGCCTGGTGTGATTGTGGATGAAAGCAGGATGGGTGGTAGTGTGACTGAGAGCAGGAGGGAGGGTAATGTTAGGCCAAGACAAAATAGAAGAATGACTGAGGTGCTAGTGATGGGTGACTCTCAGATTAGGTATTTAGATAGGAAGTTTTGTGAAAGTAAATGGAAGGGAGTGAGAGTTTGTCTGCTGGGTGCTGGTGTAAATGATGTGTGTGAGAGGTATGATAGGTTGGTATCTGGGTGTGAGAGGGAAGCAGTTGTGATTACACATGTCGGAGTAAACGATGTAAAGAAGGTGGGTACTTGTGAGTTACGACAGCGGTATAAAAGGCTGATTGAAAGAATGTGTGAAAGTAGAGTAAAAGTCTTGTTTCAGGTGTGCTTCCAAGAATGGATGTGGGGATGGAATGGTTGTCTCATACAATGGGGTTGAATGAATATGTGAAAGGTTTGTGCGAGGAGTCAGGATTGGTGTTTGGAGTGGGTTTTATGGGAATAAGGGTTTGTATGCGATGGATGGACTCCATCTGAGCCGAGATGGGGTTGAGGTTTTGTGGCGGGAATTAGATAGTGTTATTAGGTCTTTAGAGACGGGAAACTAGGTTTTGATAGTGGTCAGGAAAATCTAATGGCTCAAAGTGAGGCAGGGATAGGAAGCAAACACAGATTTGTAGAAAGTAGGCAGGCTAATGGAAGTGCTTTAGGGTTAAATTACTTGAGTAGTGATAGTGGTCAGGGAAATACAAGAGTACAGGGTCGGGGAAGGAGAGAAAGGAGATGCAGAGGAGATAGGCCTCAGGTGCTTCAGGGATAGGTGGGCTGAGTTGTCTTTACACAAATGCTCGTAGTCTTAGAAATAAGAGGGATGAATTATTTAGTTATATCATTCATGAAGATATAGATATAATATGTATAGTTGAATCATGGGTTAATGAAAATATATTTAATGATAATGTCAGTGTATTTGAACTAGAAGGTTATACTATGTACATTAGTCAAAGGAGAGATAGGACTGGTGGTGGGTTGATTATTTATATCAGAAATAGCATTAGAGGCTGACCAGAGAAAGTTGTGGGAGAGGTTGTGTGAAAAGAGAGGAAACAAGTGTTTTGAAGGAAGGAAGAGAGGCTAAGCTGGGGCCGGACGGGGTGCTGAGTCCCGTCAGCACGGCGGCCAGGATGGCAAATCGCCGCGCCCCTTACGGGGTCGAATTTCCTTGAAAAAGGCAGCTCTAGTCACGTTTTCCTCAGCTTCCGTTATTTTAGAATGTACAGTGAGTCACTACACCTCTGAATTTTATCCATTATTCCTGGAATATTTATTAAATAATGAAATAAATCATAAATTGAAGATGTTGTATTAATAATGGAGGATAAAGTAAATAAAAATAATTTAAGGTAATTGCGCATACGAGATGAGAAAAGCGGCAGTTGTCCCCAATTAACTATAATAGATATACGATAATCAACTATAAATCTCAAAAAGATATTCTAGGCCAAATAATGAGCCAGAAACGCTATTTTGAAACATTTGATATAAATTCACTTTTTTTAATAATGTAAACCAAACTATTTAACTAATCATTAACAAACTTTCTCTGATCCACAGAGTCCCCGTAAGGGGCGCGGCGATTTGCCATCCTGGCCGCCGTGCTGACGGGATTCAGCACTCCGTCCGGCCCCAGCTTAGCCTCTCTTCCTTCCTTCAAAACACTTGTTTCTTCTCTTTTCACACAACCTCTCACACAACTTTCTCTGGTCAGCCTCTAATTTCACAGGGTAGATGCTGACCTTCCCTTTTCTTATCCTTGTGATCCCTGACCGGATAATGAAATCGACATAAAGATCAGTATAAAAATCGGTGGTGATCCCGAGAGCATAAGGGACAGTCTTCTTTGGGGAGTGGTGTCGGGAAGTATTATGGTTTTAACCTTGTTTTTAGCCAACGTAGAGGACCGTATGTTTATAGCCTTCACAGAGACTCACCTAAAAGGAGGTAAGAGATGCGGAGAGAGAGAAATAAATAACTATACTCCCCATAAAATGGATAGAGCAACCAGAAGCCATGAGGGTGTTGTTACTTACATAAGAAACGACATTGTCCCAGACACAAAAGAACTGGCTGCCTACTCCGATGGTCATGTGGAAGTATCCACAATCCACATATCCAAACGCAATATAACACTGATAAATTGCTACCGCCTACCACAGTGTCCCCCTGTAAAATTCAAGAAAGCGATGTAATGCATCACTAAATTGCTGGAGGACCAACCAACGCCTACACCGGACACAATCATCTGTGGTGACTTCAATTTCCCCTTCATTAAGTGGCCAGAAGTATACAGCATGGGAAGCTCACGGGAGGATCAAGCCAAAGCCAAAGCCCTCCTAGAAAACTCCGAAAAACTCTTTCTATCTCAGGACATAACCACACCAACCAGTATCAAAAACATACTGGACCTATTATTCACCAACAACCCAAGTGTGGTGCTAGAATATAGGGTAAAAAAAAACAATTTTCTCTGACCATGGCCTGATCACGATTAATACTTCCTACACAAACCCAGGTGTACAGATGGGACTCGACCACACCAGCACTAAACCCCATCAGTAGGTTAAACTCCTACAGCAAAGATGCAGACTGGGAAGGGATGAAAAGCCCCTAGGTCAAATCAACTGGGACTTTCTGTTGGACGACAAAGAAGTGAATGATATGTATAACAAATTGATTGATACCATCCAGTCAGCCTGCCTCCAACATATCCCCCACAAAAGGAAGTTCACAAGGAAATCCAACATTCACAGGGATAGGAGAACCTTATTGAGAAAAAAGGCCCACCTCAATAAACTTCTCACTACAACAGGGAACGTAGAAGTTAGACAAAGGCTCGCCACCAAGATCAAGAAAATCGAACTGCAACTGAAAGCCCCCCGGGAACTTCAGAGACAGAAAAAAGAACAGTGGGCTGCGTCTAACATCAAGAGCAACCCTCAAACACTACTTTAACTACTGCAAGAGGTACGCATAACTGTGGACGATTCCAACGAAACATGTGGGCTCCTAATGAGACAATGCGAGGATGTATTCAGCACACCCAGGGCTGCAATGAAAGTCAGTGATCCTGAAACATTCTTCTCAGCGGACGATAGACCAGGTCCAGCACAGCCTTTGTCTATCAGTGACCTTACCTTTTCACAGGACAACATAAGTGAAGCCATAAAGAAACTAAAAATGAACGCAGCAGCAGGCCCGGATGGGGTCCCAGCCATGCTCCTTCTAAAATGTAGGAATGTGCTGCCATACTTCCTCCACAAACTATGGCGCCACTTGCTCAACAGAGGTACGATTCTTCTGGCTCTCAAGGAAGCTACTATCACTCTAATCTACAAGGGAGGGAACAAAGGCCTTCCTTAAAACTGCAGGCCGGTAGCCCTCACTTCTCACATCATTAAGATATTCGAGAAAATTGTCCGAAACAAAATTACCCATTTCCTGGAAACCAACAACAGGCTCAACACCAACCAACATGGTTTCCGAAAAGGCAGGTCCTGTATCTCAAAGCTGAAGCCCACTATGACTGGCTTCTACACATTATCGCGGAGGGGGTTAATGTGGATGTCATCTTCCTAGACTTTGATAAAGTTGACCACGGCATCCTTCTCCACAAACCTCGAGGGTTAGGAATAACTGGCAAGCTGGGTATGTGGCTGCACAGCTTCCTCACATCCAGAACACAAGCAGTTTTCACCGAGGGACACAAATCGGACCACTCACCTGTCTTCAGTGGAGTGACACAAGGCTCTGTAGTGGGGCCCCTTCTCTTCCTGGCATTTATGGGTAACATTGATGATGAGGTGCAGTCTTCGGTAGTCTCACCCTTTTCCGACTGTAGATTGAGGGGAGTGGGAAAAGGGGCAAAGAAAAAATAATAGCGTAGTCAAGTTACGAACAGCTTCCCGCGTCGCTGGACCACTGTTAGCCAGCAGCGAATCCACTCGGCCATCCTGAGTCTCAAAAAAAGACTCATTCAAACGAAGCTTTTAAGCCGCTCACCTGCACTTCTCGTACGTTATACAACTCTCCTCCTAGAAGCGGAACGTATTTTGAAGGAATGAAGAGAGCCCGTTTGGAAATGTTATCCAAGGGCTAACGCTCCCCATCCCGCGTCTGGGCACCATTGTAGATACAGAGAAGTAGGAAGAGGGGCAAAGAAAAAATAATAGCGTAGGCGAGTTGCGAACAGCTTTCCTTGTCACTGGCTACTGTTAGCCAGCGGCGAATCCACTCGGCCATCCTGAGTCTCAAAAAAGACTCATTCAAACGAAGCTTTTAAGCCGCTTGCCTGCACTTCTCGTACGCTAGTTTCCACACGGTGACGTCCATGTAGCCTTGTGTATGTTTTTATGCATAAAAAGTATACCGCCGATGATTAATTGATTTGCTAAACAAAAACTATTAAACCTGGCGCCATTTTGATTCATTGTTCCACAATCTTCCTTTGCCATACAATCTTCAAATCCTTTAATACAATCGCATTAAAATAACCTAAACACAAAAGTGTATCATGCCTCGCTACCTTGCTAATCACACTTTGCATTTTATTATAAAATTCATTCTTTCCGTTATCCTCGGCATCATTAGTTGGCGCATAACCTACAACCAGGTTAATGTTAAAACGTGCGAAGATTAACCGCTCATCAACAGGTTGCCATTCACAGGTCGCCTTGCTCGCCTCACTACTAAGCAAAATTCTAACTCCCTGATAATGCCTTTCATCATCTTTTCCTGATGTTAGCAATATCAATCCATTTTCTAGGCTCATTTTATCAATATCAGTAAATTCTTTTTCACTTAAAGCACAGATATCTAACTTGTATTCTCCGAAAATTTACAAATAATTGCTCAATTGTCTGAACCTGATTTAAACTTCGTACATTCCAATTTTCTATTTTTTAATTCTTTTTAGCATTCACAAAATTATTTCTATTAAACCGTGAGATTCTTCGCACCCCTTGTCCATGTAAGGACTGCACGGGACTAAGGGCCATTTGCAATGGTTGTGAGTTCATTGAGGTTTCTTAGGCAAAATATATTTTTTACCCGATAACTTTGCCGGCATTTCGCGAGAATTCTCCGTTTTAATTCTGAAGAGGAAGAGTTTCGCAATGTCATCTCACTAGACTGTTTGATACCATCCGTTGATTCTAATAATTAGAAAATTCTTCCGCATGCCAACACTCCATCTTAGCCATTGATAGCATTTAGTGTTCATCTGTATCCACCTTCCTACTGCCGAAGGTAGTGGAAGCTGTACCTAAGTTAGGGAGGTTACAGCTGCTACACCTTGCCTAAGGGTGACCTGGAGGTAACTGAAATACAAGGTAACCTCATTTTGTCCTTTAGCAATAACGCTTTACAGCCGGTTACAGTTTATCTTCTTGTCCTTTGGAAGGCTACACGAGACACATGCAGCTATCTGACTTCCCCTTAGTCTGGAATCGAAGTAAGTAGATGAAGCTTCTTCAGGAATTTTTTGCACATCACCTTAAATACGAATAGATCTGCTAAGATATTCCCAATAGAAACACAAACTCGCCTTTGGGTTTTCAAGCAGCTCTGCCCTTTACCACTGTTATATCTTTTGTAGAGTTTGAATATATATATATATATATATATATATATACATTATATATATATATATATATATATATATATATATATATATATATATATATATCCAGGTTATATTGAAGTCCACAGCTGTGGCTGCGTTATTAATTTTAACTTGTATTTTCTTAATATTTTTTACAATTTTTTTAACGGGGTCTTTGAGGCGAGAAAAAACATTCGCGAATGACATTCTTTATTCCTAGAAGTCTTTCGCCCATGTAAGGTCATCTTCAGGGAATGAACAGAAATGGAATTATTCAAAAATTGCTACATTATATATAGTATTTCTACGCGAACATAACTATTACAAAAATTGGCTAATCATGGCGCGGGAAATTTTTAAAGGGAAACTAAGCGCTACAAGAAACATATAAAATTAGGAGGGTTTAGATTGTCTGACTATTTTTACCATGTAGTGACCATAAAGGGAACTTACTCACTATCAACAGGAACCCTATACAAGTTCCAGTTGTAGTCAGAAAGAACTACAAAAGAGCAGACTGGACACGGTACGTGCATTTCTCGAGGCCTACGATCTGCCCAACTTGAAAGAGGCAATTCTGGAGGAGATTGACGAGGCACTCGACGAACTCAATAACCATCTCATTAGCGCAGATATGGCTTGTATCCCTAAATCCGAGTATAGGACCATCTTTATCTACAGATGGACCGAATACATGGAGGATTTATACCGTGAGCTGAAGTTATTGTATGAAATCAACATCAGGAATACGTCATTTCACTTAATACAACGAAGTAAAGAAGTCAAAGAAGAACTGAACCAGTTGATCTTCGAACAACAATGGAGACGGTGGGATGATGCGGTTGATAGCCTCGATGACGAAGCAACTCCCAAAGGGTTTTGGAAAAAGTTCAGAAGTCTCAAAGGATCGACTAGGAAGAAGAAGCAGAAGATCGAGCTACAAAAGGAAAAAGGAAACATCGAACCGGAAGAACGAAGAATTGAAGAGGTATTCCGAAGTTATTGGGAAAACTTCTTCAGTATAACTGAGGAGGAAAACGAGGACTATGACCTAGAGTTGAAAAGCAACATCATCGACGAGGTTAGCGAAGAAATACACAAGACGCACCCTCACCACCAGGTGGATAGACAGCGCGACGGAGATCCCGAGATTACCGAAGAAGAACTACTCGGCACGCTCCGCTCATTCCGACAAAATGCATCAGGACAATCGGGGCTTACAAAGCTAAACTTTGAAAAGGCAGCAGCCAATGTCATCGAAAGGATGAGAAGAATATATAACGCCTTTCTGAACACGAGATACTTTCCAGATACTTATAAAACGACTAAGATGATTTTTCGGCCTAAGCACCGAAAAGGACCCAACGTTGAAGGAGAGCTACCAGCCAATTTAACTTTTAGAATTTGGCGGCTTTAGCAGGAAGCGAAGTACGGAGATGGTGATTAATTTCATCACGGAAAATCTCGCCGAGGCAAAACGGGAAAGGAGTCACGTGGACATTGTTTGTCGGGATGTATCAGAGGCGTTTGATTCGGTGTGGCAACGGGAAATGCAGTACAAGATCTTACGACTGAGCCTAAGTGAAAACTTAGAAATAACTCTCTGTGACTATGTCATGGAGAGAGCGGCGTACATAAATTTAGGGTGAACGGATGGACCAAAGTTCCCGCTTACTGCGGACCTCCCGCAGGGAGGTGCCTGTCCCCCACTCTCTACTTGATTTACACCGCTGATGTCCCAGCCCCTGTAAGCCACACTTGCCTCAACATTCAATTCGCCGATGATTTCACCTAGATAACCACTTCTCGATGGAGGAATGCGCCTTGGCAAGCTCGTATGACAGCAGCAAAAATTGAAAATCTGAACACCTATGAGGCCCAATGGAAGATCCGCACCAACCAATAGAAGTTCAAAGTAGTCCCTATAGGCAGCAGACTACTTTACGACGTCAGGGAGAGGAATAGACGTTATCCCTACACCACGGAGTGCAATTTAATCGGAATGAAGATTACCCCATCAGTGTACAAGAAGCACGTCCAAGAAAGAATCACCAAGGCCAATGCTGCAGTCAAAACTCTATACAGGTTCAGAAATCTTCTTCAAAGCAATAAGAAAAAGATCTACAATGCATTTGTAAGATCAACGCTGCTATACCTCGTTTCCGCCCTCTCGAGTGTCTCGAAGACACAAAAGAGAAAACTACAATTGATTCAAAACAAATGTGTGTACCTAATTACAGGTACATATAGACGTGAGAGAAGACGCCAGGAAGAGCTGCACCAGGAGGCGGGATTAATTCCCATTAACATTGTCATAGAAGAACGGACAAGGAATATGCAGGAAATGGTTAATCGAGAATTGAACGATGATATCGTCCAAATGATTGACCAGAACAAAAGAGGAATAAGTCGCACCAGATTTCCATCTCCGGCGGGGTTTTAGCTGGTGGAGCAGAAGTGCCGTTCTATACATAATAATAGAAATGTTTTTACCCTAAACCAATAAAAAATCCGACCAAGAAAAAACTTACCTAACTATGAAACCTCACCGATTTCTACTACTTCACTGATGAAGACCCAAATCTACCGATGAAGACCATAATAACCGAAGAAAACCCACAAATTCCACACATTACAAGATATACGAAAAATCAAAGACACTAAGCACAACACTGAAGTAATTAATAAAGTAATTATTACCACAACAGCAAATACGCATATCATATCCAAGGTCATTAATTGTTTTTTTAAGACAAATGGTTTGAAAGCTATTATATATATATAATTAGGTAAAAGGCCATGTTGTATGTAGTTTCTATTGAAGTCCACAGCTGTGGCAGCGTTATTAATTTTAACTTGTATTTTCTTAATATTTCTTACAAGTTTTTTTACGGGGACATCGAGGCGAGAAAAAACTTCCACGAATGACATTTTTTATTCCTAGGCGTCTTTCGACCGTGTTAGGTCTTCTCCATGGAATGAACAGAAATGGATTTATTTTTATTTTTTTTATAGGGGGAGAAAAGTTATGGCTCGCGGTTACTCCTCCCCTATGTATCCCTCCCACGATCGGGGGACTACAGAAGAGGAGGAGGCTCACGGCCGACTTGCTCCTGGAGAAACTCCCTACACTTCTGACTCTCAGTTCAAGTGAACGATAGTGAATCGCTTAATGGGAAGTCTGGAACAAGCTTTAGAAGAGGGTTTATAGCTGTGGGAGACGGAAAGTTTTGAGTCAAAAGAGGACAGATTGGTGAGGAGGCAGATTGAGCAACCTCAGTAGTCATAGGTGGAAAGGGTGGAATACCCTTGGCAGAAGGACAAGGGGGACCTGCTGATTAACGTGGATTCCGGACCACAGCCATGCATTTACCCATTATTCATCATGCTTACTTCCTTTCTCACACTTTAGCACCTATGTTCCTCATACAGAAGCGGGAGGACCGCCTAATCTCTGTTCCCTTATTCTTTTCATCTTTCATTCATGTGTTTATTGTAGCATTCATGCCGTTTTGAGTTATCTTAGCTCTGACCTTTGTTTATGTATTATTATGTTACTTGTTTTTACTTTCCTAACTTTGTTTCACTATTTCTTGTTGTTATCACTTTTCCCTTTAGTTTCACTTTGTTCACTCGTTTTACTATTAACTTCCACTTCACTATCAATTTTGTTAAACTTTTTAATACTATAGTTCAGTATTATACTTTTAGTTTACTATGTTCGTTTTATTTCTGTTTTACTCTTAACTTTCACTTCACTATCATTTTTGTTGGATTTTTTAATATAGTTCACTTACTACACTTTTAGTTTATTTTGTTTGCATTATTTCTATTAACACTTTTGATCTGTGTTGTCTCCTTAGTCGGTTGTTTCTTCCTATTTAGGTTATTTAAATTCGGTTGTCTTATTAGGGTATCGATCTGATGTCTTGGTTGGTTATTTTGTTGGTTGGGTTTGTATATATTCGGGTAAATATCTTTATCGTTATGCTTGATCCTTCTCTCTTTTTGAATTTCTACCTAATTAAACAAGGTCTTGCTAAAACGTCTCCATTATCGCTTCCTCGCGAAGGCCTGGAAGCTACTATAAAAGAGAAGAAAAACTAGGAGCCACAAAGAGAGATAATAACCTATTACTACTACACCATCTCACCCCCTTTTCACAATCACCCTCTGTCTCTGCTTCCCAGAGGCCCCACGGAAGGAAATCGCCGTACACAGCCTCACCCAACTATGTCGCTCACCAGAGAAGACATAATTGGGAGCATTAGAGGAAGCTGGTTTGAGGATTAGCCAACAGTGGAGGACAATGTCTTGAAGCTCGACTGGACAAGGGACGGACTGCAACTTCCGTTGCTAATCACTGCGGAGGCCGATCCAAGGACCACAGAGGGACACTTAACCGTCTATGTGCATGGTGGGAGCAGTTGCGATTCAAACACCCCCGGGGAGCGGCGTTGTCAATGAGTCCGTCAATAGTCACACCCCGGGACGATCCCACCCAGTCTCACACATACTCAATCATTACCACACTCATACCAAAATTCCCCGAGGCGAATACCTCCGGGGACAAAGGCTGCTCAAAAAAGCGTGGAGGGGGGGGAGCCACCCTAAGAAAAAAATTATTACACACACATAACGGGAGTCTGCTTATCCTACATGCTTCTTGCTTAACAAGGACCACGAGGGGGTCACCTTCAACAACATGGCAATGGATCTGGCCACACGAATATCCCTCAGGGTAATCAACGGCCAGGCCAAACCAGAGAGAGGTAAAGTTTTGGAGACCATCTTCGGAAAACTCAGTGTCGCAGTAATTCGCCTTATATACCCCTTAACCGCTTACTTGGCGATCTTCGAAAGGAAAAAGGATATCGAGATAATTAGTAAGGAAGATTGCCTACGCGCTCTCCAGGATATAAACTTCCAGCCCGCAGTACCACCCCCAAATACAGGCCCACCGCAGCGTGTTTTGCCGTCGACTCGATCCCTGAAAAGGTGATTGCACGAAGAAAGAACTAGCGGAAGAAATTGAGGCCAACCAGAGCTGGGCGAAAGTATCAAAAATCATCTAGTTTTGAAACCGAAGAGCTAACCAAGAATACAACCATGTATTCAAGGTGATCTTAGAGAGACGGAGATAGCAAAGAAGGCCAAAGAGAAGGGTCTATTACTCTTCCGTGCAAAAATCAGCGAAGTCCAGATCGAGCGCAAGGAGTTCACGTCGGTGCAGACGTGTTTCTACTGCTAAAAGATGGAGCAACACTCCACAAAAGATTGTCAAGAAATAGAGGAGACATGCTCCAGGTGCAGTGAAAGGGGCCAAGGATGGAAAAACTGCATGAAGACAGAAAAGTGCGTAAACTTAGGGCAGGGCCATAGAGCACTAGCCATGGCTTGTCCCATGAAAAGAAACATAATTAAGAGGAAACAGGCCGCAAAGAAAGAAGAAGAACAGAGGAGGAGGAGTACTTCGTATGCGCAAGAAACAAAAACGTCCCACCCTACACAACCCCGACCAAGACATATATCAAACTGGAGAGCGAGGAATCGTCGAAGATTCTCACCTACATCCTTTATGCGCACGTAAGAAATCTTACGAATCTGGGCACGTTCTCAAGTGAGCTCAACCTGATGCTAAAGAAAAAAAATCTGAGTGAGATGTGGTTCCCAGAGAACCTTCCCTCAGAAGATGTCCTACAACTACTATTCTCCCCAAAGGTAAATGAAGACGTTATTGCAGCAGCGTCTACCCACCCAGCTGAAACAACGGTCTCACAACACAAGGACCAAGAACAAGAAAATCAGGAACCCCCCAGGAGAACCGACCCCAGAACTGTAGATAGAAATGCGAGAGAAAAAAAAGCGAAGAAAGCTGCCACAAACGTACTACAAAGAAGGGAACGTCAAACGATGACCGACGCAGACTCGGAAAGTGACAGTACCCTGAGCGTACCCACAAGAGAGGAAAACATTGAAAGAAAAAAAAAGCAAGAGAAATAAACACAAGTACGACGGTAGGGAACTGGGTCTGAAGGTCTACGCTTTGGACAAGAACTCCCTCCTTGAAGATATATACCCCACGGACATCACAAAAGGCATCAAAAACCAAAAGCTAAAATGGACAATTACAGAATCAGAGGACGAAAGTGAAGTTGCGGCAGCACTCTACTCAGGTAAAGGGTTACTCGACGACGCCTTCCTTTTTACGATCTGGGACATGGAATATAAGAAGATCAAGAAAGGAAAGGTACACAAGTACAAGAAATAAGTAGCACACTCTAGAAGTAGACACAAAACATGGAGAACATAAACAATACCTTGAAAATTTTAGCACTAAACACAAATGGATGGTTGGGAAAAACGAATGAATATGGCAACATATTCGGAAAGGAGGACCCCGAAATTTTCCTAATATCTTAACACGGTGTCAACACTAATAACATACGGATGAAAATCCCGAATTACGACGTCCTGGCAAAGAACTCCACTCAAGATAGATTTGAAGGTGCTGCAATCGCCATTAGAAGGAACATCACCTTGAAAAGGCTTCCAGAGCTTTATGAGTCTTTCATAGCGGTCAAAATTCCTACACTTGTTGGAGACTCACGATTGCAGCAGCATACCAGCCTCCTCGACGTCGATATCTACCCATCAACAATCTTCTAACCCTAACTTCTCACTGTATTCATAGGGGGCTACCCAAATTCTAGTCTGGGGGCCTCGGGTTGCACTAGAACTAAAGAAAGAGGCAGAAATCTACAACCGGCCATTGACCGGGACAGGCTCAAGAGAGCTGGGCCGGAATTTCCGACCTACATCACGAAAAGATCGTCGACAGCCCCAGACATAATACTAACAAGTACCAACTTTCCTTTCAATCTGGTCAGCATGCCTGGCCCCACGGTTCCAAGCGACCATATTTTAATCATAACTACAATCTCCCTCGCACCTATCATGATTCCTATCCCACCCAGGAAGAGCTTTTTAAAAGCAAACTGAGAGCTATACAAGCGAGTGCTCAACAGCTTTGAGCCAGACGACCTAAGGGAAGCTATCCTGGAAGAGATAGACGAGAAGATTAACCGCATAACACTCTTGATCATGGAAGCGGGAGAAAAGTGCATTCCGTACATCACGCACAAAAGCCTTCCGCAACCCAGGTGGACCGAGGAGATGTGATATATTGCCTCAGAACATAGAGAGATCTATGAGGAAGTTAGGCAATTTGGCTCAAACAGAAATAACACCAGAAGACTCCGACAACTCAGAGAGGAACTCAAAGACCAAATCAACGTACAACAACGGGCCATATGGGATGGAATAATCGAGAGACTCGACACAGAGCAGCACCCCCAAAAATTCTAGAAAGAGTTAAAAAAGCTGAGAGGTATGCCACGGAAGGACAAAATAAGGCTGGAAGAAAATGGAGAAATCATTGAAAAACCGGAGAGACTAGAAAGAAGGTTCAGGAGGTACTGGCGAAAAGCATTCTCCATCAACCCTGAGGAGAACGAAGATTTCGACCTGGAATTCAAACACCAGGTTATTGACAAACTCAATATAGAATCCACCGCACGCATACTCCACCGCACGCATACCCACCCGCACGTTTCCGAAGAGAGGAGAATGATGGGCCACGGACGACCGATCACTGCTGAGGAGTTCCTGAGCACGCTCAAATCTTTTAAGCAGAAAGCTCTTGGCTGGACAGGGATTACCAAAAAACACCCGGTAAATGCTCCCCCACGCCTACTACAAGGCATTATGAATGGAATGAACGTGGCACTGAACACTGGCTACTTCCCTGATGGATACAAGGAGGCAAAAGTCATCTTTATACCAAAAGGAAAAAAGTTGCCAGAACAGCCGATGGACTACAGGCCCATCTCCCTCTTGGAAATTATCGGCAAGATTCTGGAAAAGGTCCTAGCCAACAGGCTTCAGAAACAACTTGATGAGAAGGCGGCTCACGACCCAAAACAACATAGGTTGCGGAAGAAACGTAGAACGGACACCGCACTAGCGCTCCTAACCGAGACGTGTAAAAGGCCTTCAACAAGGTCTGGCTGAAGGGCCTTCAACATAAAATCCTGAACCTTCAGCTATACCCGATCCTGTAGCGGATTATCTGCGACTTCGTCATGAAACAGCACGCCAGAATCATGATTAAGGGTCACCAAGGACCAAAGTTCCTCCTCGAGGCCGGAGTCCCGCAGGGAAGTTGTCTGAGCCCCCTCCTTTATCTAATCTACACAATAGATTTACCAACTCCGATAAAGGAGGACTCATTATATCTCCATTTCGCGGAAGATATAACCCAGGTTATCCCTGGTACATACAGGAATCCCAGGGCTCAGGCTCAAGAGACTGCAAATGAAATCAGCAACGTAAATATATACGAGAAGAAGTGAAAGATCCACACGAATGCCTGAAAGTTTAAGATCCTCGCCCTCGGCCGCAGAAAAACAGCGGACGTGACAATAGGGGAACTAATATTTCCCTACACCAAGAATGGAGTGTTTTAAGGCTCAACATCACCTCCACCGGGTACAACCATCACTTCATAACGCGGGAAATTCATACGAAGTTAGAACTCATCAAACTTTACAGATTTTGAAATATGAGCTCTAACAACATCAGAAAGTGTTATCTTATGCATATTCAACCAACACTCATATACCCCGCGGTGGTGGCCCAAACCCTAAGTATGACTTACTTGAAGCGCCTACAAAGAGTCCAGAACAAAGCGTCTCTCTAAATAAATAAACACAGAAAGCGAGTTCAAATACCCCAAAGAGAACTCCACCGAAGAGCCGCCTTGACACCTATCAATCTGGCGACCCAAAGTTTGGCCAAAGGAACTTGGGAGAGGATCTTGAATGAAACGGCACCCGAACTAGCGGAGGGTCTAAACATCCCAGCGAATAAAAGGGATAGAGTGACCAGAAAGAGACAATTTCCCAGCTCCAGACAATGCTCAGAGGAGCAATTGGCACCGTGGTTCACATAAAAGACCACCCACACTGTACAAACAAATACACAACTATATATTTACAAATACACTCACAAACCTGAATAAATGTGTTGAATGAAAGCTATATAAATCTATATATTTCATTATAAATAGTTAAAAAAATAAAATAATAATAATAATATAGTAGAATTATATTCTTAAATAACTACATATAATATTACTTTTAAAAAAAATTATCTCTCTTAAAATAAGTATAATATTAAGGAGAAACATATATTTAAAAAAATAGAAAAAAAGTATATATATATATATATATATATATATATATATATATATATATATATATATATATATATATATATATATATATATATATATATATATATATATATATATATATATATATATATATATATATATATATATATATATATATATATATATATATATATAAGAATGTGTATCTTAATTAAATAAATAAACAGAATAATTTTAATAATTCAAACAAAAATATATTTCAAAACTTAGAAAAATATATATATACGAGGGGCGGTCAATAAGTTTTGCAATTTAGCTATAAGGAAACGAGATAAGAGGAAAAGTGTTTTATTATTTTTCAATATAACTATTCTTGACTTCAATGCACTTGCGCCGCTTGTCCCTGGAGCTTCGAATTCCCGACAACCAGAAATCTCCTCACTGCTGTTCAATCCACTCCTGGACGGCGAGCTGGCGGAATAAAAAGTAGTCGCTAAGGGCCGGATCTGGACTGTAGGGGGCATGGTTGAGATACTCGAATCCACACCCGCGCAGGGCAGCTCGTGCAACTCTGGCCTTGTGGACTTTGATGACGTTGAAGTCGATCATGGGTCGTGAGACCTTGGTCATGGCCAAATTGTCGTGGATGATGTTGATAACATTTCCATGTCATATTCCAAGTTCTCGCTCGATTTCTTTGACCTTCACCCGTCGATTTTCGAGGATCATCCTCTCCACACGGGCCACATTGTCCTCGTTGGTCACGTCTGACGGACGTTCTGGATGGGGTCATCTTTAAGGGACTCACGACCATGGCGGAACTCCCTATTCCAGCGAGCAATAGTTGCATAACAAGGGCGGTATCGGTGTACACTGCAACCATGCGTTCATGGATCTCTTTTGCATTCTTGCCTTCCTTGGTCAAAAATTTGATCCCTGCGCGTTGCTCAACCTTCTCCATTGTTGAAATATTTGTGCCTGACGATCTGCGATCAGCTACTGCTTCTTAAATAGACGAGGCAGGAGCGTGCTGCTGCAGGTCCTTACTTGTCATAACTTTTCCTAACATCCCCACAAACAGCCATCCCATTTCCTCTGTTTTGCCCTACTGATTCGCAAAACTTATTGACTGCCCCTCGTATATATATATATATATATATATATATATATATATATATATATATATATATATATATATATATATATAAGTGCAAATAAATAAACATATAGAATAACTTTTATAATCTAAACAAAAAATATATTTCAAAACTTAGGGAAAAAAGTTGAGAAAAGCTTAAATGCGTTAAAACACAAAATAAGGTTCGCACAAAAATACAAGTTACAGGATTGAAGATCATAGAAAAAGAAAAAGAAATCTAAATAAATGAAAAGCGTAGCCCTCACTACCAGGGCAAACCATACAAACTCTCTTCACCCACAACCTATCATCTCATCTTCCACACCAACTTTCTTTTCTTAACTATTATTCATCATTCATTCATTCATAATTCCATTTCTGTTCATTCCCTGAAGATGAATGACCTAACATGGTCGAAACTAGGAATAAAGAATGTCATTCGCGGATGTTTTTTCTCGCCTCGAAGACCCCGTTAAAAAACTAGTAAGAAATATTAAGAAAATACAAGTTAAAATTAATAACGCTGCCACAGCTGTCGACTTCAATAGAACCTATATATATATATATATATATATATATATATATATATATATATATATATATATATATATATATATACATAAATTAACTCAAAGAACGTGCTTCTTTTAACGGCGGTCAACTCGGAGACGCTGAGATGTCGGGAGTATGGTTTGCGGCTGAAATTGCACGTTAATTGCCGGTTTCTTCATTTGAATGATGACAGCTTCGGCCAACCGCAATCTTCTGCGATTTTCGAGTCTCAGGATGATGGAGGTGCCCTGACTCAGTTTTTCACGGGTTAAGGTAGTCTCATGAGAGTGGGCGTGTTTTTTAATTGCGCCATCTTGAAGTTGAGCTGTCAGTCCCCTTGACAGTGTTGTGGAGGTTATGCCGATGTACTTTGAATTGCGGTGTTCGCAATCACCGACTTTGCACGAATATTCGTATATGACGTTAGTCTCCTGGAGTTCGCTCGTTGGATGGAGTCAGCTGTTCTTCATGATGCAACTACTTGTTTTCTTGGTCTTGTAGTATATAATTAGATTAATATCCGTAATAGGGTTGGCTGGGGTCACGTTACGATGAAGAATGGCTTTGAGAGCCTTTTTGTCTTCACGATAGCTGGAGTTCATATTGGCCTTGTAATAAAGGTCCATATTACTCTACTTCGGAGTAGACCTGACGCTAGGGCCAGCAGCCAAGTTCATTTTCTCTTTCATGGTGGCGTCGATGGATTCTTGTGGGTAGCCGTTGTTAACGAGAACTCGGGAAATGATCTTAAGTTCGTGATCAACAGCCGTCCACGAAGCTTGTGGAATTCTACTCTCGCGGGTCTCGAAGAATTGATCAAGGTGGTTATTAAACCGTTACAACCTGTACTTTACCTTCCATAACACATAGAAGTGTTACTTATTTTCAAGGATTTATTGACTTCAACGAGAACTCGAAGTGAAAAATCGTAGTGATAAAAGTGCAAAAACAAAATCAATACGATATTGCCTAATACGGTAATAAAATATTCAGCGCAAAAGTGAATTAATATTAGATAAGTGCCCAGATGCTCGCCAAACACAGGAGGTAGTATAAATAGTGAACACGTTAAATAAACATTAACAAACATTGTTCTCCCGGTGCCTTTTAATACTAAAGTGGGACCGATTGCCCCCAATTTATAAATAAGTGATCAAATTAGTTAACTCCATGCTTTTTCTCCTCAAGTGATTAAACTCATTCAACCGTTAGAATCAGTGCTCCCACCGGTACGCTTCAACAAACAAAGTGAAAACAAGAGTTTTTTTAATTACATGAGTTCACCACCGGAGACTTGTGCGTAAATAATTAACAATCTACTTACACCGACCCTTACCAAACCATGCAAGTGAACAATCGTGAGAAATAACTAACGGGCTATAACCTACTTATAGAAGAAAACTCATAAGAAAGGTACGTGGACAAGGACATATAATATTCTTTATTCTATATCTTTCTCTATCCCAACATATCAAACAAAGTCTCTAAATAAAATTAATTTTAAGTATGCAAGTCATAATGTCCCCCTCCCTTCCTTTGTCCTTCATTAATGCAAACTGTAAGGGTATCATGGTTCACTAAATCCACTACAAATATGCGGGACACTACAAGGATCCCTCTCAAAGCCCTAAACAGGAAAAGCCCGAGAGAGGAAAAGTTTTTGCAACGATATATTCCCAACTCAATATTGCTTTGGTTAGATTCATTGATAATCCCCAAGGCTATGTAGCACTGTACCAAAATGAGAAGGACATCGAAGCCTTGACGGCACAAAAGTCAGTGGATGTTTTGAAAAATATCGGACTAGCTCCCAAAATCCCTCCCCAAATACTATAGCATAGAATCTTTATATGTAGACATTTAGACCGATGGGTCGGGTCTCATGACACTGAAGAATTAAAAAGAGAAATTGAAACCAACCACAGCTGGGTTACAGGGATTGAAGTAATAAAATTTAGAGAACATACACATGCCTTTAAAGTCGTATTTAGAGATACAGGTATGGCTCAAAAAGCCACTGAGACAGGACTGTTGGTTTTCAATGTGAGGATCACTCCCGATCAGATAGAGAGGAAGGAGTTAACAGAGATTCAGATCTGTTTCAGATGCTACCACATGGACAACCACCCTACAAGAGCATGTAAAAAAGAGACCAAAAAATGCTCCGAATGCAGTGCGGATGACTATAACTGGAGGAGCTGCAATTGCGAACGGAATAGATGCCTGAATTGCGGTGGGGACCACCGCACCCTCGCAATGACGAGTCCCTTCCAAAAAAGTATAATAAAAAAGTAAAAAGAGGAAAAAAGACAAGAAGAAGAACAGAAGAAGAAAAACACGTACGCCTAGGTTGCGAAAGCATCCACGGCAGAAACAACCAAGGAAAAAACGCAGATAATGGCCTGTATTTATTACGCTCACATTGCGAACCTATCAAGACCAGGGACATTCAAGATGTTGAAAAACAATGGAATGCCTCAAATGTAGTTCCCTGACAATCCTCCATCAGAAGAAGTTCTGAAAGTTAAACTTGTTGAACCCACCTAAGCTCAACTACCAACTCAAGCAGGAAAAAACACATCTAACTGCAGGATCCAAGAATTGCTGCATAGGAAGCGAGAAAAAACGCAAAAACAAGCATAAAACAAGAAAAACAATATCTTAATGCAGAAGAGATGGAAAAGAGAGAAAGCAGGAACAAATAATAGAAAAAAACTCAGAACGTGCAGCCAGGGACCAAAAGAGGACGAAAAGCCAACAGAGAAAAAGATCCCCGACGTCTACCCAGAAGAAAAAACAACAGATAAATGCGAAAAGGATAAATCTCAAACTTTTCGCTACAAGGAACAACATGCTGATGCAATCACGGAGGGAACCATAAACGAGAAATCCAAATGGCAATACGAAGACCAAATGCCAGAGAATCAGGTTGAAAGGCCCTTTATCAAGGAAAAATTAAATATACACCAGAAATTTTCAAGAATATCTCTCAGAGTGAGTTCAATAAAAATCGAAACAGTAAATGTATAACACCCCCTCACCAGGCCACAGGGTCAAAGCAAGACAGAAGAGAAGACTAAAAAGGTACAGCCAAGGTAAAACAAAACAACAGGCAGAACTGAAGACACATTCTACAAAATGGACACTGCAAATAGAAAGCTAAAATAATGTACATGAATCTAAATGGTTGGACAAGAAAAATTTTCGAGCTTGGAAACAATTCAGAACCTTGACCTGGATATTATTTTAATATCCGAACACGGTATCAACACAAAAAAACAAGCCATACTGATGAGGCCTTCGACGGTGCAGGGATAGCAATCCGAAAGGGCCTTATGCACAAACTTCTACCTCCATTAGATGACTCCTACGTAGCAATAGAAGTCCAAACTACCATAAGGCCCCTAACTATTACTACTGGGTACCCACCCCCAAGAAGGAGGTACATTCCTATCCATAACTTCTTGAAGCTGTTTGCCCATAAGAAAACGATGATGTTCTCCGGTTACTCAAACGCAAGATGCAGGGCCGCTGAGTACACCAGCACCAACGCGGCGGGATGAAATCTGGAACTTCTACTAGAGCGAAACGTAGCATTCTCATTAGACCAGAGTCCCCGACCTATTACTCAGTGAGAGGAGCAACTAAGCCCGACATAGCATTAACAAGCTCAAGGTTTCCTTACAACTATCACATCGCCCCCGGAACCGTGATACCCAGCGACCACGAATCATTAACCATCACTTTCTCAACAAGCCCAATTCAAATACCAATAAGGGAAAGGAAGTCATATGCGCGAGCAGACTAAAAGGCCTACCAGGTCATTTGCCCGAACTACGTCCCAGCAAGCCTAGAAGAAGCTACACCAGAAGAAATTGATGAAAAATTAAACCACCTTACAACGAAAATATTGGAGGCAGATAGGAACACTATTCCAAATATAAAATATAAAACCCTACCAGCTCCAAAATGAACACCGGAAATGACTGCTATTCAAGAAGAATACAGAGGATTAGTGGACGCAATCAACAGATGGGGACCAAACAGGGATCTCCACCAGATGAGGCGGGAAACAAAAGAACACCTCTACCAGCTGATCATACAGCAGAAAGCAGAAATCTGGGACTGACTCATTGAAGAACTCGATGAGGAAATGGACCCCAGAACATTCTGGCAAACAGTCAAGAGGTTCAGAGGAAAGCCATCAAACAAAAGTACGAACATCAAGAACTGGAAGGTAAAGTGATCACCGAACCAGAAGAGATAGAAGTAGAATTTAAAGAATACTGGTCAAACATATTTAAAATTTCCCCTAAAAAAAGAAGAAAATTTCGACACAGAGTTCGGGAACGGGATAATAGACCAAATGAACCAAGAAATAGAACAAACATATCCGTTCAATATCACTACAGCGGAAAGACCCATGGTGGGCTTCGGAAAAAAGATCTCCCTAAAGGAGTTAAATGAAACCCTAAAAACGTTTAAGCAGCGTGCCTCAGGACACTCAGGCTTAACGAAAGCAAACTTTAGTAACGCTTCACCCAACATAAAACAAGGATTAATTAACATCATGAACGTTGCCCTCAATACGGGATATTTTCCCGATGTCTGTAAAATATGAAAAATTATATTCATTCCTAAGTCAGGGAAGTCCCCACTCTCGCCAGAAGAGTACCGCCCGATCTCTCCTTGAATTTGGAGGAAAAATTTTAGAAAAACATCGCCAACAGAACGCAATCCTACCTGGACGCTAATAATCTGCACAACTGTCAACAACACGGATTTAGAAGGCAGAGAGTTACGGACACAGCACTGGCGATGATAACAGAAAATTAGCCCAAATAGAAAAAGAGAAGAAGCACGCTGATCTAGTATTGAGGGACGTCAGGAAAACATTCGATAAAGTGCAGCGCAGAGGACTGCAGTTTAAGATCCTCAAACTGGGACTTAATCCCAGATTGGAGAAAATAACCTGTGATTACGTAATGGAAAAGAGCATTCATCAAGATCGAGGAGTACCAAGGACCAGAATTTCACTAGAAGAGGGCGTTCCCTAAGGTGGGTGTTTGAGTCCACTGCTCTACTCGATATTCACTAGAGACCTCCATAGTCCTAGGCTAGAGGAATCTTTGTATATCCAGTTCACCGTCGACGTGACAGAGTGTGGTCTCCCCAAATAAAAATGAAAGGACGATGGCAAGGATGACTGCATATGAAATAGAGAACCTAAATATATACGAACGCCGCTGGAAAATCGCAACTAATTTGAACAATTTACCATCATTCTAGTCAAAAGAAGCAAAATAGCACCAATTTATGTAGGGGATGAGAGATATGCATACAAGAGAGCAGGCACAGTGCTAGGCTTAAAAATAAATCACAGAGGATATAAGGACCAAATAAACGCCATAATTGCACGCACGAGTCAGGAAATAAGAGAATTATATCGATTCAGAAACCTAAGAAGAAGCAATAAAAGGAAAATTTACTCTGCCTACATCAGACCAAAAATACTGTATCCGCCCATGCCACTAGCGGCCATACCAAAGACATGGATGATGAAATTGCAAAGAGTGCAAAATAAAGCACGCTAGGAAAAGAGACAAAAACGCCAACAGACACTACACGAAGAAGCCTATATCAGAGCGATAAACAAAAACCTAGGTACCAGGGCTCTCAATATTTGGCAGATGGTGGAGAGGAACTCTGACCCAGATTTCATCAGGAATCACTTCGGAATTCCTGACCTACTACGGAACCAGGCTCGGAAAAGATTTCCCAGTAGCAGAAGAGCTGCGCGGTACAACAAAGATCCATTCTACGCATAAAACTACCGGATAAGCAATATATCCCAAAGATACCCAAAACAATCGTCAAAGTCACAGAACACACACACACACAAAGGCTTGAAAGATACTATGTACAAATGTTTTTTGTACAAACTAATAGTCATAGAATTTTATAAATAACAACAACAAAAAGAACATATATATATATATATATATATATATATATATATATATATATATATATATATATATATATATATATATATATATATCAAACTAACACAAATGTTAGAAAAACTTTAAAGGCTTCATGCTAAGATAACCAAGATGAAAGTAAAACAACAAATACCCTAGCGAGAGAAACACAGAGATACCCTTTTCCCAGGGATCTAACTATCTTATCTATCCCTTATTCCCAAATTTCACCACTAATCCTTTCTACTAACTAACTAACTATTTCTCTATATATCTAGTTTCTCAACTTTTTATGTTCAATGTCCAATGAATAATTCTATTTCTGTTCATTCCCTGAAGATGACCTAACATGGATGAAAGACGTCTAGGAATAAGGAATGTCATTCGTGGATGTTTTTTCTCGCCTCGAAGAGCCCGTTAAAATACTTAAAGAAATATTAAGAAAATACAAGTTAAAATTAATAACGCAGCCACAGCTGTGGACTTCAATAGAATCTGCATATATATATATATATATATATATATATATATATATATCATTCAATTGACAGTGATAATGCAAAAATAATTTTTAATTCTCATAATTATATACATAAGGATCTAATTAAATTGGCGCTTATAAAGGAAATTCCAAACTTTAATCCTTCCGAGGGCCAATTCAACACCAATCCCTTGATAAGTAAGAAATTCATACTTCTTTTACTCAAAAAATGAAAAATGCAACACTGCCCTCCCATCTCGCCCCTCCCTAATCAGATTCCGACTTGTAAATTTCTGTGTCCAGAAGTTTTGCATCTCTTTTATATTTCATTACTCTTCCAGCGATTGACGATGACGGAGGTTTCCGTCGAAACCTGGTTTCGCAAATATATTGATCCTATCACTGTGGTTTCTTTCCTGCATATATTTGTATATATATATATATATATATATATATATATATATATATATATATATATATATATATATATATATACATATATGGCAATGTAGGATAATAACTTCCAGTTGTAATGCCACACATTTCAGGGGTTTGTTGAAGTACCTTCAAACTGTAAAATTCATCGTTAAAGAAATTTTGAAAGGATTTTGTTTATTGATGAAATAATTGCTCTAAATATGATTACATAGTATATAAATTTGTGATGATGATGGGTCACGCCTATAAAAAATACCTTTCATAGCTTGAATGTAGACTCATGGTAGGATTAGCATTAAAAAAAAAAGAAAATCCATTTCTCTATATTCTTTTGTTTAAAGTCAGTTGATATAATTTGAGGCGCATTTCTGGTAAACCCGATGCATCATTAAGCACAAATGACGATGTCTTCTAATGTCCAGGATGAAATCATTTTGGTGTATCTTCTAAAATTTTCTGGAAAAAAATATTGCTGTTAGTCTGAAATAATTTTCCCATCATAAACGCGATAATATTAAATGCAGCAGCCACACTCTCTCATAACATAAAGTGGAAAGAGTATTTATTATTGCTTGCCTCTTTTTGTACTTGCTATTCAAATTATCATATGACCTAGCTACTGCGAACCTTCTACAGTACCTCCTCCGTAGAAATCCTTCTCAACTAATGGCTTTCTATCTCTCTTCCTCTCTCTCCCTCTCTCTCTCTCTCTCTCTCTCTCTCTCTCTCTCTCTCTCTCTCTCTCTCTCTCTCTCTCTCTCTCTCTATATATATATATATATATATATATATATATATATATATATATATATATATATATATATATACATATATATATATATATATATATATGTATATATATATATATATATATATATATATATATATATATATATATATATATATATATATATATATATATATATATATATATATATATATATATATATATATCTAACACACACACACACACACACAATCTCTCTCTCTCTTCTCTCTCTCTCTCTCTCTCACTCTACACCGTCATTAATATTATTATTATAGAAACTCAATGAAGGCGACCAGCTATAAGCCCCAAAGAACATAAGTAAGGCCAAATGGCTCAAGCAAATGTAATTACATTGAAAACTTAAGGAATAGTAAAAGAAACGAAAGGGAGAGGAACCTTTGGACCGCATCAAACCCGAGGAAGGAGTGGTACAGCAAGTGAAGTTTGATGATGAAATTATGAGGGAAGAAATTGTTATGATAGATTAATGACTTAAAAGGTCAGATGCGTATGGCATCGCTGCCAGAGCCTGTCCTAAAAGTGCCACCTTTGACCAATGGAGTGGTTCAGCCACTCGTTCGACCGCGATACGTGGGCATTGCAGAGAGACCCACGCTCTATGTCAGGTATTGTTTTTAGTCCTCCCAGGTACCCAACAACCCCCCTCATTAGTTATGATATAACTAAGGGGAGGGGCGGCGGCAACTTTAGTCCCCGACCATGAAACAGGTAGTACTAGATTACATGCTACTAATAGCGGGGATAAAATCCCCGCCCGGCCCATGGGTTGAAGTTTACCCTTTGGAGTGAGGTCTTTTTACCCCCGGTAGTTCCTATTGTACCTTCCCATTTAAGATTGACGCGGTTTGTTTTCTTGAGCGCGTTTTGCGATTCCGAGTCTTTCTATTTTCTTTAGTTGTTTGTTCTTCCTCAATTCTTTCTCCGTTGAGTGAAAATCCTTCGTTGGTTACTCTTTTTTTTATTAATTAAAGAATTAGTAGCATCATATTCCTTATACCCATACCCTCTCCTTGCTCCGAACCAAGAGCATTAAAATATATTCATGGTATTTTTATATGGGAGCGTCTCCCAGGAGAGTATTCGTCCATTTTACGAAGGGGCGGAGTCACATTTAATCCCATTGAAGGAGACCCCCGCAATGGATGTTATCTGCAGCAATGAAAACAATGCTGCAGCTACCTGGAGAGTAACGTGCCCGACCTACCCCAAACCTCAGCAGACAGATCGGCTGTTGTTTCTCTTCAATCCCTTTTCATTTTATCCGTCTCAGCCACGAGAGGTGATCAGAATAGTATTGGCAACCATGCTGTAGCTAACATTTGGGGCTTTGTGGGCCCTCGTGTACCTAACGCCCTTAGTTAAGTGCCATCCCGGCCCTTATGGTCTGAGATTTTAAATGCCCTTGTTGGTTTTCTATTTATTTTATTTTTAAACTCTATCCCATCCATTTATGCCCTAATCAACGCAGTTACACTTGCTTTTCGTCCCACGCCACCGCTGGCTATATCTATCGATGGTGCAAACAATGATTTAATTTATGAAGGTGTGTCTATGACCCAATGGGTGCACGCACATTAAAGGGAAAAACAAACAAACAAACAAATTGTGCCTCTGATTCCATGGTTTCATGAACATTAAAAAGAAAAAAACAACAACTTATGAGTGCGTCTCCGACCGTATGGGTGCACGTATATTAAACAACAAAAAAACAACAACCTATGAAAATGTACCTCTTGCCCTGAGGTTTACCTCCATTACCTACATTAAACAGAAAACACATAAAGAAACAACTGAAGAAAGTGTGCCTCTGCCTAATGGGTTCGCTTACATTAAACAGAAATATGACAACTCATCAAAGCGTGAGAGTCTGACCTTGTGTTCACGCGCCATTAAACCGTAAAACGAACAAATAAAGAACTAATAAAATCATCTGATTGTCAACTTTCTCATTATCTCTTATATTTTTCCCCCCCACTTCCATACACGATGGGTTTTCAAAAAGTTTGTAAGAAATTAAATAGAACGAAAACCAAAAGAAGCATAAATTTTATTTTTCAACTTAAAATTCATTTATACCATCCTTAAAACTATTTCTAGAAAGCTGAGGACTCTAAGAATTAAACCGAGTTAAAATTCCTCTGTCAATAAAAAACAAATGTCAGTTGACCTCGGTCCATCGGAGATTTGTTTACAAACCATTAAAAAAGCACGAAAGACACTCGTTTTCCTTCTCTTCATGAGGTTAAAAGAACGGTTTTAACTTGATTTTATAGAAATGGTTTCAATGGTAGGTATCATCGCTTGCAAAAGCGATTTGACCTCAATGAACTTTAAGTTGAAAAATAAAATTTATGCTTCTTTTTGTTTTCGTTTTATTCCATTTTTCGATCAACTTTTTGGAGATCCTCGAAAGCCTCAAATAGGTGTGAAATCGATTAAGGTTATCAGACGATACTTTGATCTGCGTGAAATATAAAGATATTGCCTTACCCTATGTACCTTACGAATTGATTAAAGTCAATGAAATATCCAAAGTCAATGACGAATTGATTAATGACATTTAAATACCCCAAGTGCCTTACGAATTAATCAAAGACACGGAAATACTAAAGATACCTTATGAATTGATTAAAGTCATTGAAATACTCAAAATACCTTTCTAATTGATTAAGGTTATTAAAATACCCAGACTACCTTACGAATTGATCAAAGACATTGCAATACCTAAAGTACATTACGAATTGATTAAGGACATTTAAATGCCCTAAATACCGCACTAGTTGATTATAGAGATTGAACTACACAAATTACCTTATGAATTAATTAAAAATATTGAAATACCCAAAGTAGCTTACGAATTGATTAAATAGAGTTAAATCATCAGGCTACCTTACAAATTGATTAAACACATTTAAATACACAAAGTACTGTACAACTTGATTAAAGACATCTAAATACTTAAATTAGTAAAGAATTGATTAAAGACATTGAAATATACAAAGTAACTTATGAATTAAGTCAATGAAATACCCAGAGTACCTTACGAATTTATTAAGGACATTTAATTACCCCAAGTACCTTAAAAATTTATTAAAGGCATTTAAATACCCCGAATACTTTACGAATTAATCAAAGGCATTAGAATACCAAGATGACCTTACGAATTAATCAAACACATTTAAATACCTCAAATACCTTACGAATTTCTTAAATGCATTTAAATACCCGAAATACTTTACAGATTTATTAAAGGCATCGGAATACTCAGAGTACCTTACGAATTATTCAAAGCATTGAAATACCCAAAGTACCTTACGAATTGATTAAAGACATTTAAATGCCCCAAATACTCTACTAATTAATTAAAGACATTAAAATACCTAAAGTACAGTAGTTTACGAATTGATTATAAAATAATGTCATGTCGTATGGAAATGTGGTTGAGAGAAAGAACTTACGTCGAGAGGGGGTCGATCTCCTTCTCTGTCTTCTTCATCATTGGCCCAACGTGATAGCTATTCTCGGAGCTACTCAAATCGTGTTTCTGAAAAAAAAAACCTTTTTACCTTTAAGTTCAAGCTCTTTTCACGAAATGAGGTCATCGCGCATCAACAACGTGCGCATTGAGCTGGTGGGCCAAAAAATTCGGATACGCAGCTTCCCAAAGCCTGCTTTGGGTGTTACAGACTTTTCTGATCTTGTAGATTCTGAAGTAAACGTAAAAATATTTCATGAATACCACGATCATTAATGTCATGACTACTGAAACTCTGAGTCATTAGTGGCTTGACTACCGAAATTCGGTATCGATATTTGTTTAGCTAGTGAAATTCGACATCAATTTTGTCTTTGTTACTAACTTCGACATCAATATTGGCCAGTCTAATGAAATTAGACATCAATATTGGCTATGGCAACGAATTTAAACATTAATATTAGCAAGCCTACCGAAATTAGAAATCAATGTTAGTTTGGATATCGAAATTAGCCATCTATTGTCTAGACTACCGAAATTAGACATTCAGCTAGACTATCGAAATTAAATATCAATGTTGGCTTGGCTATCGAAATTAGATGCCAATATTTGTTTGGCTAACGAAATTAGCCATCAATATTAGTTATACTACTTAAATTATACTTCGATATTGGCTTGGGTATCGAAAGTAGCCATAAATATTGGCTTGGCCATTGAAATTAGTCATTAATATTGTCTTGGCTACCAAATTCGACATCAAATTGGTTAAGCTGAACTGCACACACAAATAAGAAAGTTTGAGTGTTGCCAATTTTAAGTCACTGTTTTTACGTACAAACATTCAATCGCAGATATGAAACGTTTAGTAGGAAAGGAAAATGACACCAGATAACATACAACTTCTGAATACTTCGATGTTCCTTTATACTTTCAGTATTAAAATGGGTTCAACAAGCCTTAAATATATATATGTTGTAAAGTAATCTTTGGGGGAATTGTCCTAATAGACAGGTTGGTAGTGATGAAGGCATGGTTAAGTTGGATTCTTGCAAAGCGTTTATGTTATGTCAGTTTATGCAATTTATAACATGCAGCCGAAATTCAGAGCCGGGTCCTTAAAGAAATGCATTTCACTTCCAAATAAAAGAAAGTGCCGTGGAGGGATAGGAGAAGAAGAAACATGGGTGGAAAGAGAAATCTGTAGGAGAGAAGAAGTTGATCTAAGTTGACCTTCTTCCTGCAAATAGTGGGATAGATGACAAAGAATGGTACATACCATTATTAGGACTTACTGATTAACGTGGGATACGAATCACGATTCCTAAATTTCTGTTATTCGTCTTTCATTTGTCCAGTCGTTCTAAATAACTTCTCCGTAGTTTGCGGGAGAACCGCCAAACTCTTTCACTCTCTCTCTCTCTGTTATTCATATTCTCTCTTTCTACTCTTTAATTAGTTTGACGGTTGCTCCGTCCAATCTGTTTTGTTTTCCTTTATTCACTGTTGCCTTCACTGTAATCTGTAACATTCATCCCGCTATGTTTCTGTGTTTGAGCTTTAGTTTGGGTTATTTTTGTTTGTTTGTAGTGAGTGTGTTTGTTTGTTTTAATTTATTCTTCTTGTTATCACTTATGGTTTTTCCCTTTGTAAATTTTTCATTTCCATTTTTCATTTTTGGATGTCTCTTTTTTTTCCACTGTAGTTGTTCTTGTTTATTTGCCACTATTTGAAGATTTCATCGGTTTTCCATTTTTTTGTTCTTGTTCGGGATTCTTGTCCGGTAAAATTGTTTTAGTTGGGATAATTAAAACAGCCCTGAGGTTTTGTCATGTTCATTTTCATTTGATCCTTTTTCGATTATTTTTGTTATTGTAATTATGGACGCTGACGCGCTTCCTGTAAATCAATGGTTCATCATTCCCTATCTGTTTGGACGGGGAATGGTCGACATTAGCCACTATATATCACTTTAGTTGTCCTTTGTTGAATCTCTGGTGGACCTTTTGGTTGTTTTGGCATCACCAGACATATACTTCCGACTTAGGAAATTTTTGTAAAGCGTGGCCGAAAAGCTACTTCACAATTTTAAATATTAATAACTCAAGAATAATTAAGTTATAAAATGGGTGATATAAAAATGAAAGGGAAGATCTTGAAATTTTATTATTTAAATATGATATCCTTCACATGTTTGCCATTATTTTTAAAACAAAGGCGAATTTTTTGCATCATATTTTCCATGACATTTTCCAAACCATCAGAAGTGATTTTGTCGATTTCTTCAATGGTGTTTTGTTTCAATTATTAAAGATTATTAGGATTATTTGCGTATACCTTTTCTGTAATATATCCCCAAAGAAAAAAGTCTGGATAGTTAAAATCAGGTGATCGTGGTAGCCCCCCCCCAAAGTAACCTAAACTTGAAATTAACCGACCAGGGAAAGCTGCTCTGAGTGTTTCGATGTTTTAGTCTCATTAGTCTTGTTGAAACCACATATTGTGCATATCCAAACCTTCTTGTTCTGTCATTAAATAATCTTGTATCATTTCTCTGTAAGTGTCGCATGTTACTGTGAATGTTTTTTTCCGTCAGCATCCTCGCAGAAGCAGGGACCAATGATTTTCGAACTGATTAGGCCGCACCAGACCGTAACTCTCTTTGCATGAAGAGGCTTCTCGTGAATAATTATCAGAGGATTTTTATTTGTAGCACACCAGAATCGGCAATTTTGTTTATTAACGTATCCAGTAATGTAAATATGGGCTTCAATGAACATGATTAGGCGCGAGGTAAAAGTCGGATCATTTTATAGTCCCCAAAATGCGCGTGCAAACTTTCTTCTTTTTTGATGGTTTGCAATATTTAATTGTTGAGTTATTTGGATTTTGTATGGATAAAGTTTCCATTCTTTTGTTAAGATGCGTTGCAATGATTTCGAAAAATTCCTAATTGACTGCTTTCTAGTTGACGTTTGTGGCTGTTGTTGAATACTGGTTAGCACACACTGAATGACACATGCATTTCGCACAGATCTTTGTGTACTAGAGTGTTCTTTATCACCTGTAAACCCAGATTCTCTCAACCTTGATACCATTGCAAGAACCAATGCACCGAGAGACTGTTTCGTTGATTAAATACTGTTCTAAAGTCCTTCTTCACAATTACAATTAATCCATTATGTTTGAAATAAGTTCATTAATGTATCTTGACACTATGGGTATTATTGTGTATTATATTATTTATATACGTATTATAGATACACAATTAAAATTTGTCGTAACTTTTGTGCCACAATAAAACTTTTATAACTTAATTATTTTTTGTGTTATTAATTTTGGAATTGGCTACCGAATCTCGACATCATTATTGGCCTGGCTACCGAAATTCGATATCAATATTGGCTGCGCTACTTAAATTCGACATAAAATTGGCTAAACTACCAAACATCGACATGAATATCTGCTTGCCTACCGAAATTCGATATCCATATTGGCTTTGCTATCGAAATTCGACTCACTATTAACTTGGTTACCTAAGTTCGACATCGATATCGGTTTGGCTACCTAAATTCAACATCAATATTGCCTAGCTCCTGTAATTCAACATTAATATCTCGATTTCAATAGAGGACAAATATGAAGTGTTGTTTCGACAATAAATAATGCTTCTTTATTTTTATATTTTCTTCATTGTATTTAAACACTATGTTTACCTTTGCCTATGTGGACATTTACTTCTGTTTAGAATGATGTAATATTAGTGAATATTAGTAGTTGATTGAATTCATGCGAGCGTCATGGATCAGACGGTGATTTCGCACGCTTGGACACTTGGCTCGATTCCGGGTAAGAGCGGTCACACAAATCTTTGCGCTCGAAAAGACCTAATATTTGGATACGTTACCTTTATATTTACCATAAATGTGTCGGGATTGTAACTAGGTGTTGCTGTAATGGTAGAAGAGGAAGCGGGCCTGTTTTCAAGATTAGCTATCGCGATACATGTGTGTAATGTGTTCCAGTTCGTCCTCGTTACACTAATCGGAAGCTGTAGATGAATAGTGTGGACGAGAAGATGGCCCATCTGAAAGAAGAAGACATGACTAGGTCAAGAAAGTGATTTTTCTGTTGAATAGATAAATAGATAAAAAATGCGATTTTTGGGGGGGGGGGGAAATTCTCCTACATTATTGTGTTTTAAAGGATATCACACTGGGGTATTGTCTCCCACAAAATACAGGAATAGGTTCAAGAGAGTTACAGAGCTACTAATTTTATAGCACACTTACAACTTACTGTATGTAACTTTACAAATTCTCACTTTTCCTAACCTCACACCTTTCTTTAGAAATCACTTTTCACAAAAAATCAATATTTTAGAGATATTTGAATGTCAGAAAATGAAGGAGAGAGAGAGAGAGAGAGAGAGAGAGAGAGAGAGAGAGAGAGAGAGAGAGAGAGAGAGAGAGAGTGTGTGTGTGATTGAGTCACGAGAAAAGGATTTCGAGCCTCGTACTGCTAAGACTCACCTCGCAGTCACCTCCCACTTTCACCTGGGTAATTAGTGTACTTATTGAGCCTAGTACGGCTAAGACGATTCATACTTGTCATTTCAATTTCATTCATTTAGTAAACGGTGTTAACTAAATTTCCTGTATATTATTCTGTAAATATTTATTGTTGTTTGTATAGGATTAAAAGATTATTTTTCTTTCTCCTGTTTAAATTCTCCAACCACCAAAGCCTAATTAAATGGTATCAATACCGGGCAACGATTAATTCACTCTCGCCATTTAAAATCCCTACGCACTCGAAGAGGAAGTCTTTTCCTAATTTGGGCTGTCGTCTTTCCTCCCCTGCATCTTTAGAGGGAAACCAAATGGGTCAGGTTCGGATTACTTGAATTCTACGACATATTAATATTAAAACTAGTGTCAGGTGTTTAAAGGGTCATTAATAAGGATTATTTTAAAGGCTTCTAAAATTGGTGGTTTGAGTATTTGGAGAAAACAGTAATCTCATTTAATTAATTGCAACTGTTATATAGACGGTCGATATATTTCAAATTTGTTTGCAGTGTTATTTTAGTGGTATTTTGCGTGTGATTACCGCCATTTACGCGTTCACTTCGTACGAATTAAGCCAGTTCCTTTCGTGTGTGGTTGTTTTCGTTTGTTTGCGGAATTCGGGTTGAAAACCCATTATAGTCTCTCGTGTGTGCGTTTTGGTAAGCGAACCAGTCATGTCGTCATTTGAGATCTTCAAAGCCCAAGGAGAATCATTGGGTTTATCGGGAAAAGATCTGATGTCTTACATACAGGCAGAAGAAAGGACTGCAAGAGAAGAAAAAAGAGAAAGAGAAAATGAAAGAAACGAGAGAGAAGAAAGAAGAGAAAGAGAACTTCGTGCACATGAAATAGAGATGTGGAGGACGAGAAATGAGGCCCTATCTATCACTTCGGGGGCCCTACCACAACATCAGGCATCCGATAAGCTGCCAGTGTTTAAAGTAGAGGAAGACTTCGCCTCCTACTTGACGCACTTTGAGAAGATATTCGAGGTAAATAATTAGGATATAGAATCGGATGGCGTAGCCAGATTGTTGCCCCTTCTAAACACACACATGAGGGATATTTTTATCTCCCTTCATGCAGAGGCAACCATCGGCTACTCCACGTTAAAGGCGGGACTGCTCTCTGCCAGCAACATACTCCCGATTTCTACCGCGTTAAATTCAGACAGTGCCGAATCCAACCCCAAAAGACTTTGAGACTATTCGGGTTTACCTTGCAAAGACTCCTTAATTTTTGGTTGGACGCTTCGAAAGTGCCGGAGGATTACGATGCATTGATTAACTTCACCCTGAAGAATCAATTTCTGGCATCACTTCCATCGGAAATCCGGTCTTTTATTAAAGAAAAAAGATGCACCGGCTTCAAGGAGTGCGTCGAAGAAGCAGATGTATATGCCGCCAGCCATAACTGTTACCTCAAAGAAGAGAAGAGGATAGAACCAGCGTTCCTCAAGTCGCAGTTTAAGAATCACAAATTCGTTTTGCCCAAAAGAGAAAACTTCGTTAGGGGAACCGTCCCGGCTAAATCAAAACCCAGCTGACCACCCGTCAAACAGGAATATCGTACCTTCTTTTCTAAACCCCTTAGTCAGCGGTCCCCAGGAGGCCAGTCGTGTTTTTCGTGCGAAATCGAAGGACACGTGAAATATAACTGCCCTCAGAACTCACAATTGAGAAATGACTTCACCCACCAGGTGCACCAGGTTACTGACACCCCTTCTCAGACCCCGTCTCCACTAGAATCTCCTCTCTCTTCAAGTAAACTGGTCCGTCTGGCTACCAGGTGAACTTTTTGTTCAATAAAAGTAACCCTGGGGCCTCCAATTCGAGTCAGGTACGGTAAACGGCTGCCGTATCTCCACCTTAGTCCGAGATACTGGGTGCACGTATATCGTGGTCTCGGACGGATAAGCTATTCTCAACAGTAGCCTCAGATCACGATCGGATCGCTATCATCCAAGACTATCTGGGACGTGCGAATTGGTTCCGCATAATTAAGTGCCATATTGACTGCGCCTTCTTCACTGGCTGGGCAGAAGTAGCGGTGGCACCCATAAAGTTTTGTGCCGTTTTGATTGAGCAGAGCCCCAAAGTCTCCTCACCCCCAGTGGCGCAACCTGTGACCACTCGCTCCCAGGCTCATCGAGAATCCGAAACGCCCGTTCCACTGGAAACCCCAGACCCCCGAATTATGGCAATATCGTCAGCGAGGATTTTTCCAACAAGTAGAAGGAGTGTGAATCCCTTCAACCCTTGTGGGCTAAGACCCAGGACAAAATGCAGGAATCAGTTTGAGGTGGCAGGTTAATTTCCTTCACTATTAAAGATACCTCCTCTACCGCGTATGTTTCCCCAGAGATCTCGAAGATCCCTCGATCACATGTGCCCTTTATCCTCCAAACCGCTCATGAAAGCCTTTTCGCTGGTCACTTTGGCCACACAAAGAAGACCAAACGGATTTTGAAATATTTTATTGGCCTGGAGCCGCTGAAGAAATCCTGCAATGCTGTCGTTCGCCCCATGTGTGCCAAAAGACAGCAATTAAGGGGAAAGTTAAGCCGGCCACCTTACAGAACAGCCCAGTCATCTCCGAACCTTATTCCAGAGTAGCTATCGACATAGTCGGCCCAATTCACCCGCGATCTAGTGAGGGCCACAGTTATATTCTCACTCTAGTTGATTTTTCTACTCGGTTCCCTGAGGCTGTCCCCCTCAAATGAATTGACAACATTTCGTGTGCAGAAGCGCTCATCTCCATTTTTACCCGTGTTGGATTACCTAAAGAGATCCTGTCGGATCGTGGCCGGCAGTTTACCTCTCATTTAATGGAGTAGGTATGGAAACTGCTCATGATTAAGCCCCTTTTTACTAACCCCTTTCACCCGGCCGGAAATGGTATGCGTGAAAGGTTTAAGGGGATAGCACATTTGTTCATTAGTCTCTTTTCAAATTCTTTCATTCAAAATTCACATTTTGGCGTTTTGTATATCATTTTATTGCAAATTTTATGCACTTTTTATGGTATAATTATTTTCTTAGCAACATGACTAAAACATAGTGAAAATTAAGATAATGCAAAATTGTATACATTAGTGTAAAATTTTTCTTAGATTTGTAAAGTTAATTTGTGAACAACAAAGCAGAACTACACCATTCATTTTTATATCATTTTATTAAATTTTAGGCACTTTTTTATAGTATATATATTTTGTTTTAACAACATGAGTAGAACATAATGAAAATTATGATGATGGAAAATTTTATATATTCAGGGAAATTCTCCGTAGATTTTTGAAGTTGAAGTGTGAACAAAACGCAAAACTATATCATGCAATTTTAAATATTTGCTAAAACAAATGGCGCCTGAGAACTGGTTTATATTTTTAGCATCATTCTAATATAGATTAAACTAAATTTCAGGGCATTCAGAACACTACTAGTATTCACCTAACACCCCCCCATTTCAACTGAGAACAAAACCTATAGTTGACCTTGTCCGAAAAATATATGTTTTAGTCCACCATTAACAAGTTTTAATGGAACTAAAGAAAACTGATTTCAAATGATAAATAAATCGTACGTGCATCGTTTGCTTGTGAATTGAGTTCGAATGCTTAATTTTTAGTAATTCTATAGCCATTTATATGACATCAGGTTTCAAGGAGGGGATTCTGAAAGAACCCCCTATATCTCAGAATTCGCGCCGTAGGTTATTATGATTAGAACAGGAATAAAAAGGGCTTTTAATGAACTTTAAATTCATATATGATAATCTAACGTATTAAAAGGTTGATGAATGTAGTATCGCCTTAACCCCAATCTCAAGGACATTTTGACAAAGCTATGCGCGGGGCAACCGAGTGAATGGCACCGATATCTCTCCGTGGCTCTTTTCGCCTACAGGAAGATACCTCACCGTACTTTGGGTTTCCCGCCCTTCGAACTGTTATATGGTAGGAATGTTCGAGGACCACTGAACATTCTTAAGGAGTTATTTGCAAACCAAAAATTAGGTCGGGAAATACAGTCGTCTTACTCGTACTTGATCGAGCTTCGTCAGAAGTTAGAAGAATGCGCCGAGATAGCCTACCAAAACGCAGACGTAAATCTGGCCAAATATAAATCTTACTTTGATTGTAAATCTCAGGATCGAAGATTCAAACCCAGCGAGGAAGTTTTGTTATTGCTCCCGACGAACAATAATAAACTCTTGAGCCAATGGAAGACACCTTACTGGATAGTCGAAAAACGCGGCCCCGTATACTATGTGGTGGAAACTCCATCTGGACGTAGGCTTTACCATGTAAACCTCCTCAAGAAATACTATCGGCGCGCCGGAATCCATCAGATAGTAGCCATAGATGAAGAATCGGCCGTCGAAGGAGATTATCCCCTGGACCTCCTGGGTGTGGTCTAAAACGTCTGCGTGGAACAGGACAAGGATTACCCCTTAGTCGTACCCAACGTAATGGAATCCCCTTCCAAGTAGTTAAAAATATGTGGTCAATTATCCCCCGTCAGAAAACACAGTTCCAAGCTACCTTTGATCGATTCAATGACGTCATCTCCGACATCCCAGGATGTGCTACCGTTAGGTCTAGACCATACCCTTTTCACGTTCATTTAAGGGAAGAATTTAATAACGAAGTAGACAATTTGTTAAGGTCGCAGATAATTGAGACCTCCAAATCAGAGTATTGTTCCCCAGTAGTTATAGTAAAGAAACCGGATAATTCATATAGAATGTGCACTGACTTTAGAAAGTTAAACGCTGTCACCGTGCTTGACGCAAAGCCTATCCCATTATAGAACAAAATCTTCATCTGTTCGAAAAGGCGAAATATATTTCAGAATTAGATCTGTGCAAAGCGTATTACTAGATCCCCTTTAAGAAAGGAGTTAAAAGGTTCACCGCATTTCCAACTGAAAAGGGATTAATGCAGTTTCGGCGGTTCCCTTCGGTCTCGTCACCGCTTGTAGTAATTACAATCGGATGATGAGACGGATTTCGGATGGATTACTGCACGTATCCTTGTATTTTAACAACATTTATGTTACCACGAATAACTGGGAATCCCATTTGACCGCCCTTTACGCTCTGCAACTAAGGCTAAAAAACCACAATCTTACCATCGGTCCAAGCAAATGTCACTTTGCTTTTAATACCATTGACTATTTAGGCTTCCGCATAGGTAACAATCAATTAGCTCCGCAGACAATTAAGGTCGTTTTGGAGCTTCACCTCCTTCTATCGTCGGTTTATCCCTAATTTTGCAACACTTGCAGCTACCATATGCGGGGTTCTAAAGAAACGATCCTCAAATCCACTCGTCTGGACCCTATCTTTAATCGCAATCTTTAAGCAGCTTAAAGGTAAGCTCGCATTAGCTCCAATCTTGTGATTACCTAATCCCGCCGAACCATTTGGAATTAGAACCGATGCCAGTAACGAAAGCATATGTTGCTTATTGGTTCAATACAGCCCTAATGAAGAGAGTTTCCCCATAGCGTACTCCAGCCGAAAACTATTATCTCGCGAGATGAACTATGCGGTAATTGAACGCGAGGCACCTGCTATTATATGGGCAATTAAAAAAAAACCATACCTATTAGGCAAGGAATTTGTAATTGAAACCGATCACAAACCACTGGCGTATCTTAAGAACATTAACAATAACAATGGGAGACTAATGCGTTGGAGCCTAGTTCTTCAAAAATTTCAATTTAAGATATTGTATTTGAAAGGCTCGGAGAATTGCATGGCTGATAGCCTAAGTCAAAAGCCTGTAGATTCCGATCATCGATGAAGTTTAGCCTACCTATTTTGTCTCTCATGTAAATAGGTATCCGTAAATTTCGGTCTTTTACCATGATTGTATATATACATTCCCCTATTCTTTTGTGACCGAGGCCCGATATACCTCAGCTGAAATACCTGTTTGTTTGTTGTTATTAGCCGCTAATAATGGCAACTTTTTCTAGGTATTTAGGTAGTTATTATTACTTTTGTGCTTACATGTATTCTTGTATTCCATTGCTATTTTCTTGTGATGTGGATTGTTGTATTTTTCTGAGGTTCCTTGTGATTCTAGAACCAATTGTATGTATTTTTGTTTTCGAGCGACTCGATGTATTGTACACATTAATTTTGTTTATAACTTGAGATATCACTACCCTTTCGGACGTTCCATCTTAAGAGGGGGGAGATCCAGAAAATGAGGGAGAGAGAGAGAGAGAGAGAGAGAGAGAGAGAGAGAGAGAGAGAGAGAGAGAGAGTGAGCGTGTGTGATCGAGTCACGAGAAAGGAATTTCGAGCGAAGGAGCCCTGCTTCCAGACCGTCGGCAAACTTTCGGAGCGATAACGCGACAGAACCCCGGCCCATTTATGTTGTTACGACCGTCACCGCCGATTCCCGCCATCGCGGCTGTGGGACCAAACCGATAACGCTTCCGTCGGCAAACATTGGGATTTCCGGCGTAGTAGTATATAATCTCCATCCCGAGAATAATCTTCGAAAAATTCTTAGAGCTTTCAGTTCGTGAGCTGTCCCCACGTTGCTTCCAAGTAAGCAAGCCTACGCAATACAGAAGGTATTCACGCCCCATCATAAGAAGTCTTTGGAATCATTCATCGACAACGCGCAATCCTCGAGCGCCAACCCGGTGCTATTCGGTTTTGCAGCAGGAATCCATATTTGGAACGACGAAGACTACGTCCGAACTATCGCGCTCTACTCCGCTTCCTCGAAGAATACCTTCTCCCGATAATCTATAATCTCGGTCTTCTCCAAAAAAAATCGTAAGACTTACAGTTTCTTTCATCGTCGAAGAGGCGTGCCGCTCTCCGACGAAGCGAGTCACCTTGTGATCTCCTCCCGATCTCTCTCGGGTAATTATTGCAATAATTATTGTACCTCGTACGAATAAGACTCACCTCGCAGTCGCCTCGCGCTTTCACCTGGGTAATTAGTGTACTTATTGAGCCTAGTACGGCTAAGACGATTCATACTTGTCATCTCAATTTCATTCATTTAGTAGACGGTGTTAACTAAATTTCCTGTATATTATTCTGTAAATATTTATTGTTGTTTGTATAGGATTATTTTTCTTTCTCCTGTTTAAATCCCCCAACCACCAAAGCCTAATTAAATAGTAGCAATACCGACCAACGATTAATTCACTCTCGCCTTTTAAAATCCCTACGCACTCGAAGAGGAAATCTTTTCCTAATTTTGGCTGTCGTCTCCTCCCTCCCCCCCTGTATCTTTAGAGGGAAGCCAAAAGGGTCAGGTTCGGACTACTTGAATTCTACGACATTGAATAACCATTGGTTTCTTTTTCTGGTATAACTTATAGACATTTCCAAATTAATAAAATATATGGAAACGTCCTGAAATCGAGGGAAGGAAAGGGATCAATAAGGCCCTGTAATGAAATGAGCTCATTTCAATTTAGAAATCAAATGTATTGCGATGTGACCAGTAGTGTAAAAGAGAGGGTGGAACAGAACTACAGAACTAAGACCAGCAAAGAGCCTAGAATCGACTTAAAGCCAGGCCGATTAGCGAAAGTTGAAACTTTGCTAACAAACAAAATCAGTGACTCTCGCATTAAACATCTTACTAATTACATAGGACGAGAGATGATGGGAACTCTACTATTACTACTAGAAAGATGATAGATTCATATCTACATGTTTAATTTAAAATCATGTCTTTTTATTGGTTTACTTTATTTTTCTACTACTACTACAACTATGGTATAGACTTATCTATATGTGAATCTTTAATACATTCGGGGATCTATTATATCTCAAGGACAAACACTCATTCTTAGAAAGGGATTTTAGGACAGCTCGGTTCTCCCGAACTGCTTCATTTGCTAGCGATTCAACAAATATAGTGACAGGAAAGACAGAAGAGAATACTGAAAACGCATTCATACACATGCTTTACAGGGGTTAATCGCTGGCACCATTCTTATTCCTTTCATTTTGCTTATCCCTTTCTGGTATTGGAATTTTTTTATCTGTGCATCCTACTATAACATATTTACACTGAAAAAATAATCCTCAACTCCATTTTTAAACATATTAACTGACGTGGTTTGCACAATTCGGTTAGGTAGACTAATCCACGTGTGTGTGGTCTTGTAACTAGGGTCATTCTGACACACGGGTGATGAAGCACTTATTTACCAAATTGAAAACGTTTATATTAGTTCCGAAGCGAAGTCTTTCTTCGTACGGTTTATTTTTAAGCCCAGCAATTAGTTGAGTTGCTCTATGTTGGTAAGGGACCAAAACTGCACTGCGTACTCGAGAGAGGTCGGATGAGTGATTTACATAGCAACAAGATTATGTCTCTCGACTTGGGAGTGAATTTCACACAAGGTATCCCAGCATTCGGTTTACCTTCCTTTTAGCTTCAAGAGATTGTTTTGACACTTTAAGGTCCTTCGAAATTAAAACCCAAAGATCCTATTCTAAACGAATTCGAAAATGTGGCCTTTCATTTGGTAATCTGCTTTTAAGTTACAATATCTTAATGCATGAACCTGTCTTTACATATATTAAAGTCATCTGCCACTTATCCGCCCGATCAACAATTATATCAAGATCTCATTGCAGCTCCTAGTTTTATGCCATCTACAAATTTTAAGATTTTAATAAATAATTTATTATCAAGGTCGTTTATAGATACAATAAATAGCAGTAGGCCCAGAATTGATCTCTGAGGTACTCCGCTATTGACTGTACCCTACTCTGAGCTCACTCGATTTACTACAATCTGCTGCGAACGATTTGATAGCCAGGTATCTCTTCACTTACTCGTCAGTATTTTAAGCATTAATTTTTGGCAAGAAACTCTCCTGCGGAACGGTCTCAGGTGCTTTCTGGAAGTGCAAGTAAATTATGTCCACTGCTTAGGTGTCATCGTAGATAGAAATCATTCTATGAAGAAATGTATGAGATTTATTAAACTCCAGCGTCCTCGCCGAAATCAGTGGTGTCTATGATTAGGTTATTTGACTCGAGATGACCCACTAACCTGTCTCTAATTATCTAATCTAAAAGTTTGCCAATTACTGAAGTTAGACTAATAGAACGAACTTACTAAGATCAGATTTATCTTTTTTTTAATATTGGCGTAACATTAGCTCGTTTGAACTATATTGGGACTAGACCTTCGTCGATTGAAAGGTTAAAAATCGTGCAAAGTCGTTTTACTAATTCATTTTTTAACTCTTAAAGGTGAATTGGGAATAACCCGTGGTGCCCGGGCGCCTTCGATTGTTTCATCTTGTTTATGCATGTAATAATTTCGCCTTCATTTACTTGCATATCGGAGTGAAAATAATGATTTCTAAAATCAATTCATTCGCCTAGTGTTGATAGCTATGCCAATTCCTTTACAGTAAGAACACTTAGGAAGTGTTCATTAATATCTTAAGAATGTGTTCAGGATTGCCGGTGATAAGTCAATCTTTACTCCTGTAGCGGTCTATACCAGTACAAGTGTAAATATTTAATCCTAACTGTATATATATATATATATATATATATATATATATATATATATATATATATATATATATATATATATATATATATATATATATATATAATTTCAAGAAGGGTTGGTAATCCTGACATAAATCGTGACATTGCTACTCCCGCTCTCCAAACCCATGAGGCTCATTCAGTTTGCTCCACTCATCGGAATCAGGTCTTTAAATATTCCCCGATTTAATGCGTGATTCTTGTCTCATTTGGAATTGGAATCCCAATTTAATGCGTGATTCTTCTCTCAATTACAAACCCTTCCAACTCCGTTATAATCTATTTATCATATCCAATTTAATTTAAAAATTATTTAACAATCTATTTATCAATCTATTTAACCAATTAATAATTACCAAGCAAATTAACAAATTACCAATTACTTTTTATAAATTATCAATCTATTTACCAAACTACTGTATTTACAAATTACTATTCAAAAATCTATTTGATAATCTATTTAACCAATTAATAATTACCAATCGAATTATCAAATTAGCCAATTACCAATTATATTTTATTTATCAATCATCATACTCGTATGTTGTATACTCTAATTACCAAAGTATATTTATCAATTGTGAATCCATTCTCATTAACTCATGCAAATTTAAGTCACACGCGTAATTCAATCCAATCAAATTGTCACTGTATAATTTCACTTTTCAATCATAACTGTTTATTCCATAATATATATTTTTCTTAACTCTGTGTTTTTAATACTTATTCCCACGACGTCGCCGAGATTTAGGCCAAACGAAATTCGCCTTCAGAAATTTAGATTTCGCATAGCATTTAACTTCATCCCCTCGAATAAAAAATATAGGTTTGGGTTTTTTTTGTGATCAGAGCTATCTAGGGTCTTGACGCAATAATCACCTAAAACCCTATACTCCTGATTGGTCTTACAGTTTACATCGTGCGCTTTCTACTGTTCACTTAACAAGAGAAACATTTGGACTCATGTTTTGCATTTAGTTCTAGATTTCTTTTATAATCCTCTTCTTCGATAATATAATTATCTTTCTCAATTTGCTTCCATTTCGTTGATTTTTTTAAAGATTTGGTAACTTATAGTAAGCTCCCCAATTATGTTTATTATTTCATTGCAGATCCAAGAGGCTCTCTATGATTTAATATGTCTTCTGCCTACGTATTTGACTAACTCGGAATCTACAGTAATACAGCTCTATGCAACTCGAATGGATATCTTCTACGCTCATTAAACGATGACGAAAGGGATGAAAATTGCAATTCCAAAAACGTTGAAATTGCTCTCATTTGCAGTTATAATTAATTTCATCTCGTCGCCAAGTGGACACGCTTGTGTTCTTCAATCTTTTGAAAAGGATAATTGTCAGGAATAAAGATGAGCAATTTTTTCCCTTCCTTATCTGAAGTGATAGATGTATAGTCATTTTGTTCCAATAATTTAAGTCACTGCAAGTTATAAATTTGTTTTTCTAGGAAGTGTGTAGAGATATACGAGTTAACCGAGGCAGTTAATAAGTTGCAAGTATATATATATATATATATATATATATATATATATATATATATATATACAAGGTGCGGTCAATAAGTTTTGCAATTCGGATATAAGGAAACGAGATATGAGGAAAAGTGTTTTATTATTTTTCAATGCACTTGCGCCACTTGTCCCTGAGGCTTCGAATTCCCGACAACCAGAAATCTCCCGACTGCTGTTCAATCCACTCCTGGACGGCGAGCTGGACATCTTCATCATCCCCAAACCGGCGTCTACGCAGTGCAGCCTTGAGCTGGAGGAATAAAAAGTAGTCGCTAGGGGCAAGATCTGGACTGTAGGGGGGATGGTTGAGCTCCTCGAATCCGCCCTCGCGCAGGGCAGCTTGTGCAACTCTGGCCTTGTGGACTTTGACGACGTTGAATTCGATAATGGGGCATGAGGTTTCTAGGGACCCAATGGGCAGAGACCTCGGTCATGGCCAAATTGTCGTGGATGATGTTGATATTCCAAGTTCTTGCTCGATTTCGTCGACTTTCACCCGTCGATTTTCGAGGATCATCATCTCCACACGGGCCACATTGTCCTCGTTGGTCACGTTTGATGGGCGTCCTGGACGGAGGTAATCTTCAAGAAACTCACGACCATGGCGGAACTCCCTATTCTAGCTAGCAATGGTTTCATAGGAAGGGGCGGTGTGGGTGTACACTGCAACCATGCGTTCATGGATCTCTTTTGCATTCTTGCCTTCCTTGGTCAAAAGTTTGATCACTGTGCGGTGCTCAACTTTGTCCATTGTTAAAAAATTTGTAACTGACGATCTGCGATCAGCTACTGCTTCTTAAATGGATGAGGCAGGAGCGTGCAGCTGCAGGTCCTGACTTGTCATAACTTTTCCTAACACTCCCACAAACAGCCATCCCCCTTCCTCTGTTTTACCCTACTGATTCGCAAAACTCATTCACCCCTCCTCGTATATAATGAAAAACTCACAAAGTATCACGTGAGGGTAGCAAATGAATGCAATGTCCCGCATTCATATATATATATATATATATATATATATATATATATATATATATATATATATATATATATATATATATATATATATATATATATATATATATATATATATATATATATATATATATATATATATATATATATATATATATATATATGTATATATATAAATATATATATATATATATATATATATATATATATATATATATATATATATATATATATATATATGTATATATCGAGGTCTTTCTCATGGCAAAGAAAAATAATGAAAGAAAAACAAAACCCATCTGGGTTTCTCTAAGCCACTCTACCCAGTCTCCGGTAACATACAAGTACGATAAAAATGGTAAATTTAGGTGACAGTTATTCCTAACCTCAGCTCAAAAGGCCTACCCTTCGAGGATATATTTATAAACAAACAAGTCAAAAATTCAAACTGTCAATCTCGTATTACGCTCTCCCAGAGCAACACGACGCCAAGCACGGCTGAATTGATACCCACTTCTGTTGATTCAACATGAGATCCAGTTTCCCTAATTTCAAAATGTCTAGGAAGAGAAATAACAGATGCCCAAAAGCGCGGGCACCTTCGGATCTCCCCTTGCTACCCCCCTCACATTCACATTGCCCGCAGGCGTAATTTTAGTATAAAACCGTTCGTCAGGAGAAAAAGAGGAAAATTCTCGTTTCGTCACGACATCGATAAGAACTTGCCGGGATAGAATTCCATCAGCAAGTTAAGAAGAACTTTCATTTTCTTCTGCAATACTAGATTGCACCAAGTATAATCGGCACAGTTTGATTACCAAAAATCGCCAAGTGATATTACCTCCAAGTTCCGTCGGCACAGTTCGATTTACCAAAGATCGTCAAGTGATCTTACCTCCAAGTACCATCGGCACAGTTCGATTACCAAAGATCGTCAAGTGATCTTACTCTATCTGAGTTTGACACCCAAACTAGATATATTTCTCCCCCAAAAGAGAAGTTCTACAAGTGAAATCAAATCGCTAGAAAATCATATTGCCACCTTCAAGCCTCGTCTGAGAAAACCTTTTCAAGGTCATAAACGTCTGACTCCTTGCCTCCTCAATCTTCATTTTGTTTTGATTCCTGATTCTCCGGAGCCTCGAGATTCCTTGTGACGTCACTCATCCACTCATCGTTCGAAGTAACGCCCTCTATTCAGAAGCAAATAAACTAAACTTACGACGCCTCTCCCGACAATATTCGAAAGGTATTTCGCGTGGATCCTTTGGGTAAACCCCACTACCTTATGTGAGTAATCAATTCTATTTTCATGTCTCCTTGTGTTTAACGTAGTTTATTTGTATATCTTAAAGACGAATTTTTTTTTAAGTAAATTGTTCTCCCTTAAAGCATCCAGAAACCTAGTGTCGGAAATGGGACTTAAGAACCATTTTTAATTTGTATTTTGTACGTGTATATATTAATTTTGTTTGAGTTGATTAATGTACAGTAAAGGTGTATTTTGGTTGAAGGATTTAAATTATCATTGAACAAGTTGCGTTGGCATTATTTAGTATATTAAAGAGATAACTCCCCTTTATATTCATTCAATAGAAAAAAAACAAGAAAAGCGCTCTTAGAGATCGATCCCGAAGCGATCACTGGAAGTACGAACGTACGATCTACTTTATTAATCATAATAATAATAAAAAAATATAATCTCGGCTAACCCACGACAAAGTGTTATCCCGGGATCTTCAGACGTTGCAAGAAGGAGAATCGCCATGGCTGCTGTGGCATTTAGGAAGCTGAAAAACACTATCTGATCCAGAAGAGATATACCACAGAAGTTAAAGATAAGATTATATAAATGTTTAATAGTTCCCATTGTCATCTATGCTTTGGAAACCTAGACTCTGCTCGCTAAAGATGAGAGGAGACTGAATGTCTTTGAAATGAGGTGCCTCAGAAGTATCATCGGCACCAACTGGAGAAATAGAAGGACAAATGTTAGTGTAAGAGAAGAGTTAAATATGGAGGAGACCATTACGGATGACATCAGAAGAAAGAGAATTAAGGAGTTTGGACATGTTATTGGAAGACCGCCAGAAAGCTATGTACGACATGCCTATACAAGCAGCTTTCAAGGTAGGAGACCGAGAGGTAAACCACCCAATAAATGGGGGAGACCAGATTCCTGTGGATGTTAGGCTGCCTTTGAACGAGTGTGAACAGCTGGGCTGGCTCAGGACAGAATGGATTGGAGGGAGAGACAGCAGGCAGACGCAGATCATGGGGTTGTTATGACCTGCGCCCTTAAGTCAAGTCAAGTCAAATTCCAAATTTTATAATTCAAACAATAAAAGAGAGTCACTCTAAGAGGCGTTTATCTTTTCTTTTAATTTGGGCAGGTAGACTGTAGACGCTTGCTAAGTTAATTCAAGTTTTGACAGACTCGAACTCCATGGTCATTTCCTCAGCTCTCATATTTACTATTTTAAGTCACCTCTCAGTGATCACAATTATATCGCAATGCTCTATACGAATTAAAGCATTAAATCTAGACACTTTATTTCTTAAACTGTGAGCATTTGTGTAAATGTAATTTAAATTTCATTTTAAGTAGATATCTAGCTTTTTCTATTGCCCTAGGCGTTTCTATAGTTGCCATAAATAAAATAATTATCGCTTCACAGGACTCACAGTTGTTTGCCTAGTGGGCTGCAGCCACCCCTCCAGCGGGATGGCCTATCTTCCCCGGGCCATATAACCCAAGAACGACATTATTTATCAATCGGCCAAAAAGAGCCTCCCCAATCTGATATAAGTGTATTCCGTTTTTTGCAATTGATTGGCGCCTTGAAATTATTGCAGTAGGTAGCGAATTTAACTCCCATTACCCAACACTATCATTTGAGGAGGTCATTAGTGTTGATGGGCTTTGAGATTGCATTTCTAAACTAGCATTTATTCTGGGGATAATACCGATTATAGCTACAGTTCTTTACTTTTACCTTAGCCGATCAAAGTTACTATTACAGATGTTGCACTCAAGTATGAATTTTATCTATTGACTTTATTACGTTATCGATTGATTTGATTTTATAGGTTTATTGTGCAATAGAGTACATTTATACATAATCATAATACAAATAATAATAAAATAAAAACAAAACAAACAAATAACAAAAAAAAAACGACAAAAAAGACAAATACAGTAATAATGTGATACAATAATATAAATACATGTATAAATGCACACATTACACAAAGCGGGCAGCCCGTCAGTGTTGGCGTGCAGTAAGACGTGGTGGAGGGCAGCACGCGTTTCTTGTCTGCTGCAAGTGGGTGGCGTCGGTCTTCATCACCTGTCGCCCGGCTGGGCGTGAGCGGCGATCAGCGCGGAGGGGGTGCTGTTCTCAGCACCTCCAGCAGCTCGTTTGTTGGGGTGTGGCGGACCACCTGGGTGGCTCTTGCCTCTCGCGCCCTCAGAAGGGCGCCTCTAACAGGGGCAGGGGCTAGCGCTCGCTCTGGCCTGAGGCGGGCGGTGGCTGGGCAGGAGAGGAGGTAGTGCACCAGTGGGCGCCGGGAGCGGCCGCCGCAGTGTTCGCACCTCCCTGCCACAAAGTCGGCGTGCAGCTCTTCCCGCGTGGAGTAGCCCAGCCTCACACGCTGTAGCAGCACGCCGTCTGTTCTGGGCTGCTGGAAGGATGGGTTCAGTGGGCGATAGGCTGGGGCTGCAGCATACCACGCCGCTTGCCTCTTGAATGCTTCCCATTCTTGGTGCTGCTGGTGGGCGTTGTGGGCGGCCCTGCGTTTAACCTGCACCTTGAGCTGCTGCAGGCTGGGGCGCACGGTCCAGGTGATGATGGGGCCGTGGGCGGCTCGCTTGGCAGCCTCGTCGGCAGCATCGTTGCCGCGCACGCCAACGTGGCTGGGAATCCAGTGGAGCCGGACACGCCTGCCCTGAGCTGCCAGGTCCTGCAGGGTGCACAGGATTGTGGTGGTGAGGTGGATGTTGTCCCGGGTGTAGGCGTGGGCGTGGGCGTGCTGCAGCGCCTGTAGTCCCGACCGAGAGTCAGTGTGTATCACCACAGTGGCCTCCCGGCGGAGCAAAGCGTGCTGGAGGGCGTGCAGGATTGCTACCAGCTCCGTCTGGAGGGTGGAGCAGTGGTCTGATGTCCTCCACGCTTGCGTCAAGCCGCTCGTGACGAAGGCGGCGCCGGACCTCCCGCTGTCGGGGTCGACGGAGCCGTCGGTGAAGTACACTGCGCTGCCTGGCTCCGTGACCTCAGACATGGCCATGAGGGCGTGCTGGCGCAGCTCCTCGGTAAGGCAGTTCGCTTTGCTGTCGGGCAACTGTGTGGCGGTGAAGTGTGCGGCGGGGGGGTCCCATGGTGGTGGTGGAACGTAGGCGGGGTGGGGGGTGTCGGGGTCGCGCCACAGCCAGTTCCCTGCCCGGTTGAGGGAGTTGATTGCTAGGCTGACGTTTACGAGCCACCTGTTGTTACGCAGGCACTCGATGCCCTGCGCCACGGCCATTCGGAGTCTCCTCTGCGCAACACCTTCAACGTCGCGCTGGAGCACTCTGGCCACCCGACAGGCCACAATGCAATCCACCCTGGCGGTGAGGGGCACCAGGTTGGCCTCACTCTGCATGACACAGGCAGGGCACCACCTGGGTGCCCCTAACATGGTCCTCATGGCGATGTTTTGTATCACCTCCAGGCGCTGTTGCTGCTGCCGGGGCAGCGCTACAAGGACCGGTGCACTGTAGTCCACTAGGGAGCGCACTGCCTGGAGGTAGTAGAGGCGGAGGACGGGGAAGGTTGCACCAGCGCTCGGCCGCGTCATGGCCCTCATCACATTCAGCCGGGCCTGCGTCCGCTCCCTCAGGTGCGTGACATGCTGCGTGAAGGACAGCCGTCTGTCCACCCACACTCCGAGGTACTGGTAGGAGTCGGTCCAGGCCAGGCCGACTCCTTGGACGCGAAGCTGCTGGCCAGCAGGTGTGCAAGTCTTGATGGCCATGGCCCGGGACTTCTCTGCCGAGATTTTGAGCGCCAGCTCTTTGCACTTGGCAGTGATGAGGTGCAGCGCTTCTTGGGCCCGCGCAAGCTTGTCGCTGCGCCCGGTGACGACGAGCGCCAGGTCGTCGGCGTAGCTAAGGAGGATGGTTCCTGGACGATAGGGGAGGGCGACCAGCTGTTCCATCAGCACGTTGAAAAGGAACGGGCTGAGGATGCCGCCCTGGGGTGTCCCGTTCTCGAAGGTAAGGTAGGAAGACTTGTGACCCTGGAACTTCACGCGGGCTCGGCGCTGGTGAAGGTAGTCATGGAGCCAGCCCAGCAGTCTCCCTCGGATGCCCTTCCTCACAAGGGCGGCCAGTATGGCGCGGGGGCTAGCCAGCTCGAAAGCCTTCTCGAGGTCAAGGAAGACTACGATGGTGGGCTGGTTGTTGGCGTGAGCCAGGAGGGTGATGAGGCAGTCCGCCATGCTCACCCCCCTGGTGTAGCCGAACACGTGGTGATGAAGGCTTCCCACGCTCCACTGTAGGCGAGTCAGCACCATCTTCTCCGCCGTTTTTCCGGTGCAGCTCAGGAGGGAGATTGGCCTGAAGGTGGTGTGATCCTTCGGCTTGGGGATGGGCTGGATGTCGGCGTCCTTCCAGGAGGGCGGCAGACGGCCCGCCAACCACGACGCGTTCAGAAGGGCTAACAGCGCGGCGTCCCCGGCGGGCCCAGCGTGCGCCAGCATAGAGTACCGCACTCCGTCGGCTCCCGCCGCTGTGTCACGTCGACGTTTCGCCCTGGCCAGCTCCTCAAGCGTGAAAGGCTGGTTAGTCGCGTGCGGCTGGCCCCGCGCCTCCCTGACCTCTTCATCGCGCTGTGGGCGCAGCTGCTGCTGGAGGTAGCTGGTGTGGGGAGGTAGCTGGTGTGGGGAGGAAGCTGCTCGCTAGAACCCCTCGCTGTAAAGCAGTTCGCCAGCCGATCTGCCTCTTGCTGTGGGCGTGGGTGGGCGCGGCGCCTGAGGCCTTCCTGAAGCTCCCCCACAGCTGGCCGAGGGAGGTGTGTTGGCTGAAAGAGGCGCACCACTCCAGCCACTTTGCCTCCCTAGCGCTCAGGGACACCTGTCGCGCGCGGGCTACCACGTCCTGCAAGAGCTGCAGGTTGATGGCCGTTGGGCGCTTCTCGTACAACCTCCTGTGGACGTTGACGCGGTGATTGTGCTCCCGGACTTCCTCGTTATAAAACCACCAGTCCGGGCGCCGGCGTCGATTTGAGGCTGTCCTGGGCATGGCCGCGTAAGCTGCACTCTCTATGGCCGCCGTAAGGTCCCTCTCCTGCAGGTGCAGGTCCACCGGAGGCACATACGTGGACCACCACTCGGCCAGGGAGGCTTGGAACTTTGCCCAATCCGCCCTCCTGACGTTCCACTGGGGCGGCGGGAGAGGAGGAGCTGGTGGGGCCACAGTGAGGGTGGTGAGGGTCCCGTAATGGTCGCTGGTGAGGGTAGGGTGGACCTGCCAGGTGGCACCGGGCTGTAGGTCGCCCGACACCAGCGTGAGGTCGAACCGCCCCCCATGGACGTGCGTGGCCTCCCCTGTGTTCAGTAGTCGAACGGCAGGAACTTCTTCGAGCAGGTCGGCCAGGTGGCGCCCGGTCACGTTAGTGGGTGACACAGACTGCAGCACGGGGTGGTGGGCGTTGAAGTCGCCCGCTACAAGGAGGCTGGAGTGGGATGCGAGGGAGAGCAGCTCCCCAACATCCAGCGGGTACCGCTGGCTCCTGTATATATTGTATACAGTGAGAGTGAGCGGCCCCAGCTGTAGCTCCAGTGCCAGGACCTCCACGCCGTCACCACAGTACACGGGTGCGGCGATCCTCTTGTGCGGGATGGTGTTTCGTATGAGGGCTGCACAGCCACGCCCATTTCCGTCACCAGCCGGAAGCGAGTGGAGAGTGTAGCCTGCGACTCGCCATTCAAAGCTGGCGGGCGTGAGAGTCTCCTGTAGGAGAACCATGTCCAGGTCTTCTTGAAAGACGGCTCTCAGCATCTCATGTTTCTTGGGGCGGAGCCCCTGCATATTCCACTGCAGCACCCTCAGCGTGGGCGCCGGTGCGTGGGCTGGGCTGTCAATCCGCGCTTCCATCTTGGTTGTGGGCGTGCGGTGGGTGCAGAGGGTGTTGAGTGGGACCTCTCGGCATGGTAGATGATGGGGGGGGCTGGAGGGCACCCTCTGTGACGGCGGTTAGCACCTCTTCGCGGAGGAGTGCGTCGAGGTCCTGCTCGGTGGGGGCTGCGGTGCCCTGCCGGCGGCCGAGCAGCTTCTTCACCAGCTGTACGACACACGCGAGAATGACGTCCACGATGGCTCTGCCCTCCTCATTGAGTCCCTCGCAATAACCTGGGGGTCCACGTTGAGACCCTGTCGCTGGTTGGGCATTGGGTAGCACCGTGGACTGCTCCTCGTCTGGGCGGGCGCGGTGGGCCCGACGCCTGTGTCCCTTCCTCCTCTGTGGCTTGGGGACAGAGGGGGTGGGTTGCTGGGTGGAGGTGTGAGCGGAGTTGCTGGCTGTGCAGCTACTGGCACCCTCTCTCGCTCCCTGCCTGTCCTCTTCCCCTGTCTCGACCTGACTTGTGCCAGGCTGTTGAGGGGTAAGGGGTGGGTGGGAAGCCCACGCCAGCCTTTTTGGTGGTGGTGCTGGAACAAGGCGTCGGTTGCCTTGTTGCTGGGAAGGCCCACGTGGTTCCCCCTGCCTTTGCCGCTCCCCCTCCTGTGTGCCCCCCAGACGTGTGCCGGGCAGGCCGAGAGTCGCGGGTTGATGGCTAACCCACGCTGACCCGATTGGGGGGGCACGTGGTTCCATCTGCTGCTGCTGCCGCCGGTGACCCTGTGGCATCCTTCTCTGTCGCTCGGGGCACTTCGTGTTCCAAGCGTGATGCCCCTTGGTGCAGTTGGGGCACCGTGCCGTGGTGGACTGGCTGGCCTTGAGGCGACCGATACACTCCTCCGTCGGGTGCGCTTGGCTATACACGCCGCACCTGACGGAGTTTTGGCACATGGCCTGGAGATGCCCGAAGCGCTGGCACTTGTAGCATCTCACAGGCTCACCTTGGTAGGGGCGCAGGGCGTAGCGGCCCCAGCTGCCCAGGTCCAGCTTGGGTGGTGGCGGCCCCTCGTACACTACAAGGATCTGCCTGGTTGGGACCTTGTCTCTGTGTGCGAGGAGCCGTGTTGCCGAGTGCACGTGGGGGTGAGCCTCGACGGCCTGGAGTGGCAGAGTGGTGGGATATCGTTGAAGCACCAACTTGTGCCTCTTCACTCTGGGGTCGAGAAGGATCACTCGATATCCCTCCTCGGCAAGGCGGTGCAGCATGGCCTCCGACCCATCGTCTTTCGGGGTGAGGACGTATTCGCCGTTGAGAGTAGGGCGAATGACTATCCGCAGGCCAGGGTGTGCTCTCTCCAGCTCAGTCACAGCCTGGTAGGCACTGCTAGTGTTGCTCTGGTGCACCAGTTTAAACTTGTGCCGAGGTCCTCGTCGGGAATGAGACACTGTTACCCAGCCTGCCTCATTCTCCTGCTGGGCCTCCTCGGTCTGGGGGCTCTCGTCGATGACGAGGCGACCGCTTTCATCGCTGGGGGCCTCCTCTGCCTGTGAGAACTCCGGCTCCAGTGTTCGGGCGGTCCTCTTCGGCGTGGAAGTCTCGTTCGGTGAGGGTGGACTTAACCCGTTCCGCGTCCGCTTGGCAGACTTCGGCGTGGTGGCTATGGACGCCGCCCCTTGCATCGTGGCGTCACTCTTGTTCGCCCATCAGCGCCACGCGTGCAAAGGGTAGAAGAGACAAATGCCCTCTTTACAAGCAGGACAGGAACAGGAGGTATCTCCAATCAACCCGTCCACGCTTGCTTCTGTCTCTTTTGAGAGCTACGGAAACAGGAGGAATCTCCAATCAGACCGTAGCTGCCCTTATGAGACAAACGAGGCAACCTTCTTGCTCTACTCTCAAGGTTAATAGTTACCAAATGGTAACATTCTTGGGCGATTAACTCTCGTGGAAGTGGTGATGACTCGTCAGCTGCTTGGATGCACTTTTCAGTGTGAGTGTTGTACGTTATCGATTCGAGCCCCAGGCAAAGAAATATGTTAGTTTTCGCGAATTTCAGGCTGTAAATTCACTGTACTGGTTTTTTTGACTCATGAGCCTCCCTTAAACATAATATTGTAAATGGGAAAATATAACAAGCCCTGCATTAGAAAACCTTTTTAACCCTAACTACTGTGGTTGAGATGATGAGAAAGAATATGCACTGTCATATGAATTTGAGTCTCCTCTTCCCTTGGAAAGGTATCCTCCCTCTTTGCGAAAGAGAGGCTAAGTTTAGGAGGGTTGGGCTGCTACACCCGCTAACAAGGGCTACAATTTGCATGCTTGGGGTTTGTTCCCTCCCATATTTTCATCTCCACTAAATTCACAGTTTAGTTAGAGACTTCTTTTCTTTTGTATTTTCAGGTTTTAATCTTTATCTTCAATCGTTTTCACATTTTAACTTAATGTCAGTAAAAACGCCTTTGATGGGAACAAACATTTCTTTTTAACCACTCACACTGGCTTAATCGGTCATTGCACGAGCGAAAATGCAGGGGCTACGTTACAATTTAGACTTCGCAAGGAACCTATGAGTTTTCAGACCCATAAGAGGTTTTCAGTCCCCTGAGGGAGTCATTGTATGTTGGCTGGCGATACCTAACATAGCCTATAACCTTTTCTTTACAGAGATGTTCAGTTGCCTAAATTAGTCATGTGACTTTTTAAAATGTCTCGAGCAAAGGTAAGTTAACGATGATATAATTATTTATATGCTCTAAAACCCTCAAATAATTTAGGATGAAGTGATGCTAGGCTTTGCTGTGCTCTGTTACCAAGTAATATTTTTCATGTTAGATTGGAAAATAAATTATAGGGATAAAACTTTAAAATATCCAAAGGTTAATGCGAATACTTTTGTTATATCGCTGATTAAAAGTTAAATAAATAAATATATATACTCAGAGCCGTAGCAACCGCCCCCCGCTCCCCCCCGACTGTGGGGTACCCGGTCCTTGAAGGGGCCCCACTGGGGCCAAAAACGTTTATTTTATTAATGAAAATATAAAATTTTCGAATACACATTTGCTGTAAGGATGCCGCAGAAATGGCACTGCTGAGAATAGTCTTTGTCGTGCCTGGCACTACTTGTAAATGTATGATATATTGTTATGAGAGCCCCACAATCTTGAGTTGAGAGGAGGGGAGGCACTAGACATTGCTACGGCTCTGTATATAGTTAATTAAGCTGGAAAAGGAAAAAAGGAGAAAATTTGCAACCCTGTTTTGAAACAAAAGTGTTTCAAAATGCGTCGACAATACTACTTAAAATACATTAATAACGTACAAAAAATTAAATTAATTTTGTTTATTATATTGTTAAATATTTTATCTAGTTTATTTATAACTAAATGAACCCCAAACCTTCCATCTCTCAGCAAATAATATTATAAATAGTTACTCTCCGAAAGAAATTGTGCGTGTCACGACTAATTGTGATAAATCTAACTCTGTGCCAAATTTCAGATCAATTGGTCCATAAATCTGGCCGCCTTTGGCGAACAGGTAAACAAACAAGCTTCCTCTTTTATAGGCAAGATTTCCTCCCCTTCTAATACTCTCATTTATCGGATCAGTGTCGTCGGGTTTATTCAATAGCGAACTCCAGAATTAGGGGTGGGTGGGGCTACAAGCCAGAGAAGAAGATTTCGTCTAATATTCCTCACTTTGAACTAGAGTACACATCCGCCTGTAATGGTCGGCCAAACCAGGAAGAAAAAGTTGCAGCGAGCTTTTATGTTCTTTTAATTTAAATGAAGTGACGGTAGAATATTTGTTTTAGCAATTTAAATGCGAGGGGTGTTAAAACTTTTGCGGAAATGTTTTAATAAAACGAATACTCTACCTGTAATGTTGTGTTCCAATCTCTACATTAGCTTAGTTAAGACACCCATGGAGGCGATTTCCATGGGTTTAATCAATTTTTATGAAGATCAAGGTCTTTAGAATTAATACCATATTCGTCTAACTATAATTTTCCGTGAACATTTTGAATATCCCTCCTAATTGTGAACGTAATTTTAGCAAAGAATGGTTATATATATTTGGGAAAGAGAAGAAGTAAGGAAGAAAGACCTTACCTTGAAGGCAGGCACATTCTCTTACTCTGTATTGTAGTTCTAGCGTAAATTATTCTTCTATTCTAAGTTAATGTGTTGCTTACCCTTCCATTTTACCTGTTCACTGCGATCAATAAAACGATTAATTTCAAAATCATCATCATCATCTCCAAACGGGTTGATCAAGGTCTCTGCAACTTTAAGCCAACCAAGGTAGGAAATGATCTGAAGGTAGGTAAAGACGGGCACAATTGAGTCTACATCCTGTGTCTTGTAGTTCATATTTGGGTCAAGATATTGTCGTCCCAACAAGGTGGACACCACAAAACTGTAGACGGCAATGGTTACCACCTAAAGGATGAAAAATTACTTTAATTAACCTCATATTAGCAACATCGGAAAAGTGTATTCAAAATGCTAAGAAATTTCAGCAACACTTGTCTTCTCGAAAGTTTGTTTATTTTCTGAGAAATCATATTTTGATGGTGGCAAATATTTTTTTTAAACACTTTTGGTGACCGTGGAAATGGCCGTGAATTCATAGCATGGAAGGAAAGAATATGTGTGGGACACCGGCCCCAAGCTTCCCAACACGACTTAAACACTGGAACATGGCAGGCTCGAGCGACTGGAGAGTCACTTTGGGCTGTTGCTAAAAGAGAGAGAGAGAGAGACGGGAGTAAAATAGAGAGAGTGTGTGTGTAAGAGAGAGATACAGAAAGAGAGAAAGAAAGAGAAAAAGAGATAAGAGTGTAAGAGAGAGATAGCGTGTATGTGTGTAAGAGAGAGATACAGACATAGAAAAAAGAGAGAAAGGGCAAAAGAAAGAGTAAGAGAGATAGTGTTTGTGTGCAAGAGAGAGATAAAGACAGAGAGAAAGAAAGAGAGAGAGAGTAGGATAGAGATAGATTTTAAGGGTGAGACTGTGTAGGAGTGAGTGAGAGTGTGCGTGCGTAAAAGAGAGAGAGAGAGAGAAGTGAGCCTCCTTTGTTCTTCACCAGATGAGATTGTTCCATCTCCTTTCCCTTTCCGCCAGAAACACCTTTCCTTATGAACGCATTTCTCTTTAAGCTGAGAACACGTCGCACTCCCCACTTCGGGGTAATAAATAAACCCAGCTTGTCTAGCGGCTCAATAATCAGTTCTTTTTATTCTAAATCATTCTATTCTCCAATCCACTTCCTCCAGGTGCTCAGGAGACAAGAATCAACGCCTGCCTTACGAAACGCCTCCCATTTCCTCTTGGAATCCAAGGCCACGGTCGCCGGTAACCGCTACTTTTCCCTCACTGACGAGCGACTCATTGAAGACTACTTCTATATTACTCATCGAGTTTCTACTAAAAAATTTATTCACTCCTTGTGTTAGTACTAACTTTACATACGATGAAATGTATAGTTATGAATTCCTATAATTAGTGTTTATATAGTGCCTAAAGTGAAGTGATTTATTCAGTTCAATAATAATAGTCTATTAATTCTCATTGGTAATTTTCGCGAAAGCGAATAATTTCATAATTTATGGTACCATTTTATTTCGCATATTCCATTTATATCGTTTAATTAATCAACTAGGTTTTATGTTAATAAAGCACAAAGTCCAACTCTCCTTACAATCCACAAGATGCAAAGAGTATACATTCAATGTACTATAAATTCATTCCAAGCACCCAATGTCCTCGTTGGCTTTGGACCTGAATCATAGCAAAATCAAAAAAGTCCTACTGGCATAAAAATAATGTCAGGAGTGCAAGCGGTGTCTAGGTATATTTTTGATCAAATGCTGAATTACAGCTTCGCAAGCCACGCTACCGATATTTGGCTAGTTTTACGACTCTATAGTTGTACTTCTCTACTGTGGAAGAAAATTGAACCTTTAAAAAAAACTTACCTGAGTGTAGACTAAAGGGATGTTGACCCAGTCATAATCCAAAAGATTCCCGCACTTGTTTCTTACTTTTCGGATCTCATCGATGATTGCTCGGAGGCCGAGATCACTCTCGATCTTGCCCTCTTTCCTGGCCTCAGTTACGACCATTCCAGCCCAGACGAACGGAATATTATATTTTGCGTGAGCAGAAACAGAGTCAAGGTATTCCACGATTCTGCCTTCCTCATTGGTCAAGAATTCTACGCACAGTATGAAAGAAAATACAATCCTTACTCAAATTTTGTTTGAGAAGAGGCAGATACATTTATATCACATCATTAACATATAATCATGACTCATTATTTGAGTTTGATAACCGAGCGAGCACTAGAAATAACGGTTTCAAACTTGGAAACAAAATTATCTGCCATAATACAATTTTTTTTCTCATAAAAAACACAAACTTGGAATAACATGCATGGGAATTTTAAAGCCCTCCCCCTCACCCGAATTTGTCTAAACTGCAGTCCCCCCAAAATATCAAAATTTAATTCATCTGTTCTTTATAAAAAATTGATATCATTTTTAAAAGAATATTTATATTATTAATTAGATGTAATTTAAGTTGCGGAATAGAGGGGTGGGGGTCGGATCTGAATGAATTACTTCAGGGAGCGCCACTTACTGGCATTGACGAGATGATTGTATGTTGGGTATCTTCGTTGTAAGGTCGGTGATTTCAATTTCAATGTTAGAATGGAACCCAAGTTAACATATCGTAAAATAGTATCCCTTATGAACCGACTTTTAGGATCCTTGAAAGAAAAATAAATATCATTAAGTTACACTCGTTTTTTCTTGTGCACAATACAGCACTATTTCGGACTATTTTTATTAATTATATTTAGCATACACTAGAAATGTGAGACAGTTTCTCGAGTACTTTCTTGTCCACCACCAACTACTGAGCATAAAAAAAAACAGCAGAAGAGCTCTGTTCTTTAATACATACATTTCCTTTGATATAGGAGGAGATCATGAGACACAGTGGATCAATCCAAGGAAAATTCTGAAATTGTGTCCACCATCGTTGAAATACGACGCTGACGTAGAAACCAAGAAGAAAAGCTATAGGTATCATGTCAGTGTAGCGTTGCATTTGCAGAGAAATCATTTCGAAGAGTCTGTGAAAAGGGGTAAGGATGGGTGTCTTTTTCTTCCTGTTTAGTGAAGGGAAATGTGTAAACAACGAAGGATTTTTCGTTTGAAGGACAAAATATGAACAAATAAGATAAATACTCTGGGACATAAGTAAGGATGGTGAAAAAGATTAGGGATTACGAACTCAAGGAATAACAATCAACTCTTAATTTTGTAGAGTGGAGGAGATAATAGAAGCCTTCAAGGACAACTCGGAAGAAGAAGCACAAACTCGATCGTCAGTCTTGACCCCCACCGCCTTAAGGTAACCCACAACTAGATGGACAGACGAATTGCAGGTCCTTCCTATCCAAGCGTGTACCCTACAAATGCGTATCAGGTTTGCAGGGGCCTACATAGATGGTGCTTCTAGCATCATAACAATTCCGTGACTTTCGCTTCTCAACTTCATCAATTTCTTTACAGATCTGTTTTTACAAACTTTTAACTGAAGAGGACCCCATCGATCTCTGCTTTTAATAATAATATCAAAAAACTTTCAGGATATTAAAATTGCTAGAAACTACTTTGAGGAGAGGTTTCATGGCTTCATGCTTTTCAAAATAACACTTTTGAGTGAATTTAGACTCTGTAGAGTTAGGATTTGTATTGGAAGGTGTGTGCGTAGGGAGGGGGGGAGAGATACCTTTTTCCACCTTCAGTCAAAACGAATCTGTAGATCCCTGATAACGAGAAGTAGGCCACAGAATAGGCCAGTAGATCGGGCCATATCAATTTGTATATGCTCCCTTTCCATCTGAAAGAGTTCATTAATTATCATTACTAATTATTACCAATTTGTGAGAGAAATTAAATTGAGATACAAAGACTTGAAACATTGGACATTGGACATATAAAGTGGTGAATGGATAGATAGATAGAAGGCAAAAGGGGTAGATTAAGATTAAAAATTCCTGGTGAAAGGGTATCGCAGATATTTGTTCTTTTTTGTGTTCTTGTGTCTTTTTGTTTGTTTGTTTTATAACTTAGTGTTCTTTTTTTATTTTGTAGTAGTCATTTTAGCAGAAATACTTGGTCAACCTCACACAAAATGAAACACAAGCAAACTCAACAGATTTTGAATCCTTGATATCTCCTTAATGACATAAAAAAGTCCTAAGGAATCCTCTTGGGGAAAAGTCCTAGAATCATGGGAATCGAATATGGCCACTACCCGGCTTGAAGCGAAAATGTGAATATTGTAAATATTGATATTTCAAGTTCTAAAAATGTTTTTCAGCATTCTAATTGTTTCTAGCTATGGTCAGTATATGTATAAACAAGATTATTTGTAAAAAAAATGAAATGTATTAAGGCCAAAATAAAAATAATAGCATTTTGGTCCAATAGTTTCAATATTTTCCCTCGAAAAAATATTTTCATTTGATAAACTTTGTTCATATAAGAACATATGTATCTATAGCGATAACTATTATATATTTCCATATACAGGGACATTAGTACTATCCCCTGGTGAAAGAATGAACACACAGTACTCATTTATATTAAAGTTCTATTGAATCAAGTCTATGACAATATAATATAATAATTATGCAATTCATTAAAAGAAGACAAAATTCACAATTCCACTTGGGAAATCACACTTGCCTGATGAATGTTTTCAAATTAAAATAAAAAATCACATTAGAAAGTAGATTCTAATTTAGAATGTATTTTACTGAACAGTTTGAGAAAAATAAAGCGTATTAAATTTCGAACTCGGCAATGTCATGATCCTTGTCATTGTCACATGTAGTGTTTTTGCAGCCAGATCCCCTGCAGTTTCCACAAGCTGGAGTGCACTCAATGTTGTGCTTCTCACATGTGCATCTCATGGTGTGACAATCAGATTTGCAGTTGCATATAATGACACGTAACATCTTTTCTGGAGCTGGAGTTAATGATGTTTGAATTGGCACAAAGCCCTCGCCACACTTCTGTCAACCCCAGTCTGTCAGAAGAAGTTCATCTGCACATCCCTTCCATTCTTGAACTTTCAGATACACGCGTAGGCTGTGGTACTTTGCTGCTTCTAATGTAGGTGTTAATGTCTGCGGTGAGAGGAACTCGAAGATACCATGTCCCAGTATCGCTGATGCCGGAAGGTGTCCAGGGTGGAAGTTGACTTTCCGTTGTAGATGATCACCGGTGTTTTTTCTCCTGCCTCCCTCACATCACATATGGAAGCTGGATATGTACCAAAGACCTTGGTCTACTCAAGAAATGTTTTATTTAATTTGAACTTTTCTGAGGGAAGCCCCTCTTCCAAACTCATGAATACGAGATGTTGTGTCGCACCCAATAAATGCATGAAGAAACAGTATGTGCTTGCTTATGTCTGTACCGTCATTTCCTTCGTATCCTTGATGTTCCAGATAGGAGGATTCTTCGTGTTCTTCTTTGGATCGGGACAAAAAAAAAGAGGTAATGGGATTCTAAGCTTCCATAGTATCAGAGGAGGAGGAGGAGGGTTGTGTCATCACCAACTAACACAGTATTGGTGACATTAGCAGACTGCACGGCCTTCTGTACAATCAGTTCTTCTTTCGAAGCTCTTCACTGAACATAAAAATGAATCACTGTTTATTCTGCTTGTTGCCAAGAAACGATTCTTTTTTTCATTTTGAGAGTCATTTCAGCTGTAATTGTCACAGTAGTGCTAGCATTCTTTAGATCGACTCTTGTATGTCATTTCCTTTGTGTTGGTACTCTTATAACCATCAAATACGACTATGGCATCTCCGTACTTCTTTGTTACATAATTAGTGCACTGGTGGCATATGTTTCTGTATGTAGATCTACGAGACCATGGAATTTGATGAAGAAGTCCCCCGACATCCAAAATATAGTGTTTCCCATCAGCAAAGACTAACTTGTTAGCTTCTCGGAGCTGAAGAGAGGAATCAGAAAGGGATGGGGGATAGCTGCACAATTCATATTTGAAGGCCAACTCCAATTATTCTAATGTCTGTGCAATAGCGATCAGTCTCTGAAATAAAAGTTGTGGGGCTATCCTGACGTTATATCCATCAATCTTGACAGATTACTTCATGCCAAGGGGGTCACTTGATCTTCCCTCTTAAATATATACTCCACAAGTGTTTTCCTATTCTTAGATGTCAATATTTTGGCTCTTACAGCATGTGTTGTATCAACTTTAAAGGTAGCAATGTTCTTCAGACTTGGATCACTAATAAATTGATTCAGTTCCTGTAAATACTGAAGAACTGATAATGTGTCCTTCCAGAGAGTCTTGCTTTGGTCCTGTCCTTGTTCTGCTCTCCAGTGTTTTAGTTCACCCCTATGGGCTCCAGCATTGCCTGGTTTATTTCTGCACAGGTACATTGGAGGTAGCCATAACAGACCTTGTTGTTCTGTTATCTTTTGACCTCGTGTTAACCCCCTGCTGGTCTTCGAACTTCTCATCACAACTTGTTCGATGAAAGACCTGCCCACAGGCGGTCACTTCGTCGAACCACATGAAACCCCTCTTCAAAACGTTAGCGGACATTGGGATGTTTAGTTTTCAGGTTTCGCATCTGCTGCAGATACAAGCTAGCAGATTTTACATACAGGTAGTGTCCAGAGGCTGCTAGGTAAGGCAGCATTTCCTGGACAGCCTGTAGATGTAGGGCCCAATTCCCAGTGCGATCTACACTTATGTATTTGCGTAGGATGTCTAACACGTCCATATACTAAACCCAGAGCGCTGAAGTTCTATAAAATATATTTTTTGCAAAGTTGGCATGCTTCTGAAGGTTGTCTTTGATTCGCTTCAAGATACCAGACTTGCATGCTTCTTCCACAGACAGTGTCCTAGCCATCAGATTCTCATAGAGGTTACAAGCTTCGTTGAAGTCTGCATTATTGCTAAGACGTGTGATCTGGTCGTGTAGCGACCTTGTAGCAGCTTCGGCTAAGTTAGGATCTTTGTTCGCAGTGCCGTCTGATGTTTCACGTGGGCATAGTAAAGGCATATTGAGCACACTTGTCAACAGCAAGGCATTGGGGCCTGCGTCAACTATTAGGTGTGCACGAACTGCGCTGGCAATGGCCTTGCCACTAAAAATGAATTACTGCTTTGGGGGTATATATCAACTCCATCACTCCTTGAAGCCCGGATGACATAATCAGGTGTCCAATACTTCCATGGAAACTCATCTATGTGTGGAAACCGCCCAAGCGTATGACAATCCCTTTCAGATCCCTTTCCATAGGCTCTGAGTTGATGATCATCAGGGCATTCCACCTGAGGGGCTGTTCGAAATAACTTCAATAAAAATGAATACTGTGTCTTCGTTCTTTCGCCAGAGGATAGTAATAATGTCCCTGTATATGGAAGTATATAAAATGTATGCCTCGAGATACATATATGTTCTTATATGAACAAAGTTTATCAAATAAACATATTTTTTCGGGGGAAAATATGGAAATGTTTAGACAAAAAGAGTTAGAATTTTTATTTTTGGTATCAATAAATTTCACTTTTTTACAATTAATCTTGTTTGTTCATATGACCATAACTAGATACAATAAGAATGCTAAAATATGTATTTACAAGCTGAAATATTAATCTTTATAATATTCACATTTTCGATTATTTGATTTCCATGATTTTAAGAGACTCTCCCCCCCCCCCTGAGGATTCCTTAGGGCTCTTTTTCTGTCATTGAGAACATATTAAGGATTCAAAATCTGTTCAGTTTGCTTATGTTGCAATTTGTGTGAGGTCATCTGACATTTTATCTGTACTATGTAGTTAGTATGAATTGTTTAGATGATTCTTGTTTCTGCTCTTTAGTTTGTCTGTATTTTGGATTAGCACCCACACAGTGTAGAGGCTTTCTTTTGGAGCATGGACTTTTGTAAGAATGAGTTTATGTTTATTATATGAAGTTTAACTGTGGAGGTTTTTGTCGTAGGAACCTGTGGTTGGGATAGGCATAAAACTGGTCCTGCCTCTACAACTCCAGGGACTGAAGAGCACTGGACGAAGAAAAAATATAAGCATTTATACCCTCAAAGTTAATAGAGTCTGTATGCACAGAATAAATGACTGGGTTGACTCTAAATCATACAACCCCTCCTTTGAAGGGAGTAGCAATCTAATCACAAGATTAAATAATAATTACCACTTAAATTTCCACTCTATAAATTGAAGGTAAGTGTCTAAGTTTATCCTTATTTTTTATGCATAATTATATTGATTGTTTTAAACTTTAGCTTAAACACCCCTCCATCATATAGGATCCACCCCAAAGTTTTCTCGAATTGAGAGTCTATCCAATCACTAACCACACCTGAGGTGGCTGAACTTCGCTCAATTGAGTAGGTTTCTTTTTTTCCGTTTGGAGGTAACTTCATGTTTGCAGTACCAAGAGCAGTCAAGTTGACAGCATACCTTTCCTTACCTAAGAAGTAGTTTCCAGAAGACCCCAAGGAATGTAGTATTTGCTAGTTTGGCTGTATATTGAACTGTCATCAGGAATAGAGAATGATTAAATCTAGAGTTGGGTAGTGGCTTCTATTTTGCTCCTATTTTCCTTCTATTTTGGCTTCTATTTTGTTTCTTTTTTGCTTTATGCAATCACTTCCTGAAATCTTACGAAAGATTAACTTCAACGTTGATTCATATGTATTTGTTAAGTTAATTGCGCCCCCGTTCCATTTTAATCGTGGGCGAAGTCCCACGACCAGATTATGAAATCCACAGAAAATCAAAAGGACAATTACTGGTAAACCCATGGCTACCAGGGGTGCCGGCTCTTGTGAGAGGTGAAGGTCAAGAAAAGGCTGTACTCTGTTTTGCCTCCAACGACCGATCAGGGTTCCCTTCGTAGCCCAAGGGAAGGTCATCCGTTTTGCTTCGAGGAAGTGTGGATATGGAAATCACTCGGTACGTTCCAGGACGGAAGAGTGATGTGCTGGGTGAGCGAAAAGAGGAGGAAGAGACAGCGGTGTTATGACTATATTATGAAGATGTACATGGCCAGAGGTATCTACGCGTATGTCTAAGAGTCGATTTCTCCCCTGGGTGGTGATAGCACCGCGCGAGCGCTGAAATTTGTCGTGGCCCGGGATCGAAACCGCTGCTTAGCGGAGGAGATCGAACCCCTTACCTGTTAGGCTCGCGAGAGCTCGAATATATGAAAATTAAAAGAAATTTCACGTCACTTTATTTCTTGCAAACTACGACAAACTCTTTTAATCTGTTTTAATCTTTTAAAAAATTTAATGTTTTAATATAAAAATCTGTTTTAATATTTGGTATGTTAAAATATGTTTTAAGTAATTAATATTTTAATATTTGAATTATTTTGATCTTTAAAAATGCTTTAGTCTTTTAATACATTTTAAGTTTTAATATTTTTAATCTTTACTATATTATATTTTATATCAGTTATAATCTTTTAGTATTTTAAACTTTTAATGTTTTCAACTTTTAAGCTAGCTTAATATCTTAATCTGTTTTAATCTTATTATCTGCTTTAATATTTTAATATGCTTTAAAATTTTAATATGCTTTAAAATTTTAATATGCTTTAACCTTTTAATATGCTTTAACCTTTTAATATGCTTTAACCTTTTAATATACTTAATGTTTTAATCTTTTCTTTTGTTTTAATCTTTTAATATATTTACTCCTTTAATATGTTTATTTTTTAATGTTTTAATGTTTTAATATATTTTTAGATTTTAAGATTTTTAAAAAATCTTTTTTCCATTTTGGAAAAAAATTTAATGTTTTAATCCTTCCATTTATTTTGATCTTTCACTGCTTTAATCTATTAATATGTTTTAATCATTTAATCTGTTTTACTCTTTCAATATGTTTCAATCTGTTTTAAGGCTTTTTCTATGTCTATGCCGCTTCACAATAGCGTTCTCCAATGAGAGATACTCTAAGCCCTACTTTTCACTTGATTCACACATGACAACCCACAATCACAATAGATGATATATCAATCCCTGCACAACACCCATTAGTTCGCACATCAATACGCTGGCTCACACAAAACCACATGAAAGCATCAGCCCACAAATCCCACCAGACTACCACGAACCAAACAGCATGAAGCCCGAGTAATGGACACCTTCTCCTAAACAAAACTACAACTCTACAGGAAATCACACCAAACACCCACATGACATTTAAAACTCACGTCAACACAAATAAAGGCATAACCCCCCCCCCCTCCTCATATCATTATCAAATATCGCATTCAGACAACAGGAGACACTCACCACACTAAACAAGCAATTCACCCTCACCACCCCCAACTTTGCAGCGCCAACATGGCACCCAACAATCGCCCAAACCTACCCAAACAACCCCTGAACCACTTGGAATAACATAGTCATCACGGGGTGCACTTGAACCCATAATAAAACCACACCTACACGCTGAAATAAAAATACTACTACTCAATGTTCACTTAGACATGATCAGAACCCAACTACTCAGCAGAGCACTGAACCCACCCCACCCCAATCACCACCTAAAAATGAAACCCCAATGGCCTAGAAATAAAATAGAAACCCCTGCCCATTACCTCCAACACCCGTTCCACAACCTACCACGCTACTACAAAACCGCAAACTAATAAAATTCCATACTACCTTCACCTAACAGCACCTGAATCACCAATCACTATCCTTCATGACTCCCACCCCCCAAATATAGCAATCAGATAAATCACTACACCAGATACACAACAGAGTCACCTGTCGCAACTTAGGTGAGACCATTCCACATTGCTCCTAAAGTACATACAAACACTAATAAAATTACCTCCATCATCAACATGCGCCAGATGCAACCAACACATTGACAACACCCAACACCTTCTCTTTGGCTGCCCGAACCTCAGACACGCACGTACCACGTACAACATCTCCAACCCCAAGGACCAATAGACCCGTCCTGAAGACGAAGTGTCCTTTCTAAGTGTCGTCCGCCTCACAGAGGAGAGGTAGGTTGGCCAGTAACTGGATTAAATCTGTTTTAATCCTTTAATCTGTCTTAATCAGTTTTTAATATGTTTCAACTTGTAATATTTTAGCGCTTTAATATTTTAATCGTTTTGAATATTTTAATGTTTCAATCGTTTTTAATTTAAATTTTTTTAAGGTTTTAATCGGGCTTATTCTTTTAATGTTTTAAGCGTTTTAAATACTTTAATGTTTTAATCATTTTAAATATTTTAATGTTTTAATCAGTTTTGATCTGTTAATGTTTTAATCTTTTATTGTTTTAATTGGTTATAATCTTTTAATATTTCAATTGGTTTTAATATTTTAATGTTTTAATCGGTTTTAATGTTTTACGCGATTTTAATCTTTTAATCGGTTTTAATCTTTTAATGTTTTAATCAATTTGAATGTTTGAATGTTTTAATCCGTTTACTATTTAGTAATTTTATATTTGCCCCCGGCATCAATCGATGGCGCCAGTTTGATCCTTTTTTATTCTTTTTTTTTATCTAGTGATGCCTTCAATTGGATATAACTGAGAAAGGAAAATTAACCATATACAATTTTCTCTCTAAATTAAGAGAGTTTGAAAAACATATTGTGGATATGAAATGGGTATTTTTTTGGCGTATATTTTGTACTCTTCATATCTCTTCACACTTCCTCGTATGCATCTTTTCTTCTGGACTATTTCACTCCAACAGACAACAACCTTTCGCCACTTTTGACACACTTTCTTTTATATAATAAAGGGTTAAAGGTAAGGCTAGTCTAAAGGGTTGAACCTTATATACAAGCTATTTCTGTTATTATTCTTGGCCTGATAATGAAGGCCAGTTATTTCCGAAACGTGTATCATAAGGACAAATTATATTCGGAAATACTTTATTTTTCCTAAAAACTCTGTCTTCCCTTTCATTTTAAAATTCGATCCTGAGTAAATTGTTTTTAGGTATTTCAGTGAGGTTTCTATTACTAAAAATAAGGCTCTATATATCAAACAATTAAAAAGAATTGTTTGTTTTTTTTTCGTATTGTGGTTTATTTGTCCATCGCAAACCTCCTGCCTTGAATCACAACGAGTTAAAATTTGTTTTCGCAGGAAAATAATTCTACTAAATGGTTTCCCTCTTATGGAAAATATGTGTGGCGCCGTCACCTCCACATTGTCATCTCCTATTATAGACCAGAGAAGGGGCTCTGCTGATTAAGAAAAAAAATCTTATTTAGATTAGTCTTTCATCTCTAAACAAGTTGAAGTCGGTGCTTTTTATGAGCTCAAGCAGAAAACAGCCCTCCGGAGGTTCAATTTCACTTACCTAGAGAGTAGTGTTTTTTACCTGCCGCGAAGCGCCAGGTCTAGGCGTTGCTTTTTTTTAAGGAGTAAAGTTCAATTGTACCCATTTAGAACCCTGAACTGACGCATATGAGCATAGGACCTAGGGTTATTCACCCGGGAGATTTCAAATCTGCCATCGGATTTGGCGCTGGGTGGCACCATCAAGTGACAGAAGCCTCATTTATCCATTCAAAGGCACTGTAAGTAATTTGAACCATGGGAAACCATCAATGAAATAACCATTTATCATCTGATCACAAAACGCCGTAGGTCATTTGAAGGACTTTCCCTCTCGTTGAGATGGGTTCTTCTGATGGCAGCTTTTGGGCATTTGCATCAGTTCTCGTTGGATTGTATTTTTGGATTTACATAGGCCTTGAGGGACAATTCCTATATGACGGTTTCCCATCAATTAATCTGTTTTAGCGTTCCTTTATTTTTTCTTATATAAATGGGAGAGGGGTAAGATGCCCTCTTCAAACCCCAACATTTATGACTAATAATATTTGGTATTTTGGGGAGTATTTTCTATTTTTAGTACTGGTATCTTGTCAGAATTCAAGTTTGTACTTGTGGTACTTTTGAGCATCCATGTTATTTCTGGAAACTTCTTTGGGGGGTTTATGAAAGACCCTCTCTCGTCCTCATCAGTTGGGTTTGACGAAGTCTTTTGTTACACTTTTTTCATCTTTAACAAACTTTTATCCCATTTTTTTATCCCACCAATGAGGAATACCAGGTGGTTTAGAGCAGGGTTTCCCAACCGGAGGCCATGGCACATCTGAAGGGGGCCACAGAAAAATTTTAAGCTTTAGAGGGGCCACAGATCCATGAAGGAGGCCACAGAACTTAACCTATTGAAACCTGAATTATAGTTAGGACAGTACCTAATTTTAAGTTATGCAGTTTAATTACATTTTAAAAATATTAATACATATATTTTTCCTTTTTTTAAATATTTTATTAGCATAATAGGATTTACATTAATCTGTAAACAAATATTTTGCATCTTACAAGCTTATTCTGCGGCGCACTCCCTTGTGCGCTTGATCGTTATGCGCCTGGCACTGTCGTGTGCTTGATGAAAATACTTCAGGTTGAACTTTAAATCCTTACAGTCTGTTTATTAAATGGTTCGGCGTTATAGTATGTAAGTAGCTTTTATTTGTTTACCCTAATACTGGGAAGTTGTAGTAATTTTACTAGTTTTTAAAATTATAATAGATTGCCACAAGCACAATAATATAAGACTTTTATAAGTAAATAACTGAGCACTTTTGTTTGTAAGTAAAGTGTGCCATTGCTAGGCCTACACCAAATCATTTTTTTTCACTTCGGTTTCACTTAGGGCTTATTTACGAGATTAGCATTTAATATTAGATTCCGATGATTGTACTTATCGTTTTGTATCTGCATTAATTTGAGTAATATATATGTATATATAATATATTTCTAAAATTAATGCAGATCTACCCCCTGAGGGAGTACATTTCTGCTGTTTTGCATTTAGGTACAGTACAAAGTACCAGAATGTACAATCAACAACGAAAATTTCAGACATGTCCAATTAATAGAAACGCTCATAAAAATAGTTGCATTGTTTTGCGTTTCTTTTTTTGGTGTCAAATATTTACCATCAAGGGCAAGTATTTAGCACTAAAAAGGAAAACAAAATTTTCAATGCAGCTATTTTTATGAGCGTTTCTATTTATTGGACATGTCTGAAATTTTCGTGGCTCACTGTAATAGGAGTTGGTGTTGGGCACAGACTCGGTGCTCTGCACAGGAAATGGAGGTTGTTTCTGGATCTTTTCTCAGAAATACTCTTCCTTTTTCACTGCTGAGATAAGCGCCTTTCATTCTGTTGCGGTGAGCTTCGGCTCTATAATGTAATATATATATCATTAATATATTAGATTTCTTCTGCGCAGATTACCCATGGCTACGGCGACGAAAAAAAAATGTCGGCAATACTCCAGTGAGTATTTAGCTTATGGTTTTATACATTCATAAAACAATATAACGCAGCCATTGTGTCTTTTATGTATGGCTACACTTTATAATGATAGTATGCGACCAAGTAAGCTTAAAATACATTTGGAAAATATGCACAAGGACAAAAAAGACAAAACATTAGATTACTTTAAAAAGCTGCGGGATAATTTCCAAGTTAGGAACACTATTAAAGATATATTTAGCAAAACAGCGGCAGAACTAGACAAAAGTTTAATTGCATCTTATGAGATTTCCAAGCTAATAGGGAAATCGGGAAAACCTCATACTATTGGCGAAGAATTGATTTTGCCTTCAGTATCTGTGGTTATTTCAACTGTCATGCAACAAAATCCCCCCCCAAATCACTGAAGTCATTCCGCTGAGCAACAATACAGTATCAAGACGTATTGACGAAATGGCAGAGGATGTAGAGGAAAAACTCGTTAAACATTTACAAGTGTAAAGACCTTTGCATTACAAATTGATGAAACGTTATTACGTGATAACGAAGCCCTTCTCATGGCGTATGTTAGGTTTTTGGATAAAGATCAACTCAGAGAAGAAATGTTTTTTTCCCCGCAACCTTGTGACAGATACTAAAGGTGAAACAATTTTCAAAGAGGTAGTGACCTATTTCAAAGAAAATGATATTCCACTTGGGAATATTATGGATTGTACAATTGATGGCGCCGCTGCTATGGTAAGTAGATATAGGGGATTAATTGCACATTTAAAAGAGGCTGTACCTAAAGTTTTTTGCATACACTGTGTTGTCCGCCGTTAACATCTGATTGCAAAAAAACCTAGGAGGAAATCTGAAAGACTCACTTGATAGTGTAATCAAGTCAGTCAACTTATCAAGTAAAATTCACTTCAAGAGCGTCTTTTCCGACAACTCTGTGCTACCAATGAAGAAGGGTTTGAGCGCCTACTTTTGCATACAGAGGTGCGATGGCTTTCTAAGGGCAATTGTCTGAATCGCTTCATTGCACTTTGGGATAGTGTTGTATTATATCTGGATGGTAAGCAGCTCGGAGTAAGAATCATTGCTGCCAAATGTGACATATTCTACCCTACAGATATATTCGAAAAGCTAAATATCTTGAACAAAAGGCTACAAGGTAAAAATGCAAATATTTTAACTTGCAAAGAGTCTATTTGTGCATCTATAGGGAAAATTAAGCTGTTTAAGACAAATATGAGGCGAAAAAGAGTTGATACAGTTTCCAACCCTCCGCACTATTGAGAGTGAGCTGAGAGAAGATGATATTTTAGTATACATTGATCATTTGGAGAAATTGCATAGTGATATGGAAGTTAGGTTCAGAGATCTTCTACAACTGGACATTCCAGGTTGGGTGGTAGACCCATTTGGAATTAATGCAGCTGATGTTGATATCAGGTTACAAGAAAGCCTCATTGAGTTACAGAGTTATCAAACTTCTCTGGCTAGATTTAAGCATGGTGTCAGGAACTTATGAACAAGTCATGAAATTGCTATAAACTACACTTTTCTTTGGGACGAAGTAAAATTATATTTTATTGCTTTTCCTACTTCTTATCTGGTTGAGTCGGGTTTTAGTAAAGTGTCACGCCTCCTATCAAAAGCTCGCAGCCGCTTAGAAATAGTGAGAAGAGGTGATCTTCGTCTGTCTCTAACAACTATAGACCCTGATAATGAAAGACTTGTGAAACTGCATGGAGCACAAGGATTGCATTGAATGAATAAAGAGTTGATGATATATTTATTTCATTTTGCTAAAGGATTTTATTTTTTGTAAGACTAATTATTTATTTTAAAAGAGTATTACATTTTTGTTAACGACTGTTTACTTTTTGCTATGTTTATAGTCCTATATATGTGACAAATACAATTGTACCTGAATACAAATAGCTGTTTTAAAATCTTTTAAAGTTTAAAGTAGAGTTAAACTGCATATTACTTACTGAAAACAATGATTATGGGCCACAGGAAAAAATAAGGTTCCTAAGGGAGCCATAAGCTAAAATCGGTTGGGAACCATTGGTTTAGAGGATCGATTTGGATGAATTCCGACTCTAGTATTTTTATCTGCGACGCAGAACCAGACAGAAAGTTTTCTCACTTGTGCTAACTTTTAATATAATCATTTATCACTTTTTTTAAATGTGTTTAAGAATGTATGATGTACAATTTAATAAATACAACACAATTTATCTTAGATATTACATAGTTTATATTCGATTTTCTGGAATTCGTTTTCAACGACCGTCTATACATCTTTTGCAAGAAGCATTTTATGATCAAATGGCGGAGAAAAATTAACTTTCCAAGAAGAGATGAATTTTATCTTGAAAAAATGAAGCAAAAGAATGTCGTATCTGAAAATTCGAAAGATTTAAAGCGTGATCATTGCACTGTGACCAAAATGTAGAGAAACGGCATTGATTCAATGAAAAAAAATGGTTCGACAAGAATTCTAAGCTCTCACAACTAGAGATTTTTCTCAAATCAAACGAGAAGTGGTTGCAAACTTTCATTCTAGCAACAAAGCAATTTATCAAGTCGCTCTTTCCATCACGAAAAGAAATTTTATACCGTTAGAAATAACACCAAAAACCGTTGCTACCAAAAGAATAAATAAAAACGTCTGTTCTAGGCCTAAACATACATGAAAACTGACTTGAGCAAAGCTATCTTCAGGGACGATTCAAGACATTCTGGCTGAGGTAGATGGTTGAGCCTGCTTTTTGGTTGTCAATCGCCGTCAGCTAAACCATTCAAGTGACAACAAGGAAGAGGAGGATTCATGATTTGGGCCCCAATTGTTTGAGATAGGCTAGTTGGATCTTTCAAAGTGGACTTTGACGACTAAATGGATTAAAAAGCAAAGTGCACGTTCCTGGAGAAAATCTTCCTACCTTGGTTCAACAGACAGTCAGTTAGAATGAAGAAAACACTTGTCATCATCATCATCATCACTAACTCTATAATTTAAGAAGAGGATTTTTTGAGTGTTTGAAAAATAATTTACTCTTAGTTTGGTTATGACATGTTTTTTTAGAAAAGTTATTTCTAATAATTCTTTTATAATATCAAAAAACAGAGTGGTGAAGTTCAGAAATAGATATAAGTATCGAAATTTTGTGAATTTTTTAAACCCCAAAGAATTACAAAATGATGAAGTTCAGAAAACTTAACCATGGCTGCTTTTTTTAGATTTTAAATTTTAATCTTAGTAGCGAAGCGCAAGCCCCCCCCCCCCGTAGGGGAGGAGTGGCGAAGCCATTGCCTGGTTTTCATATATTTTATATTTTAATGTTCCTAGCCATTCCAAAGGTTCTCTAAGACTTGGTTAGAGTCGAAAGGTCTTGTAAGAGACTCACACATGGACCATCCTGTGACCAAAATCCACTAGAAAACTTTAGGGCATCTTGAAGAGAGACATTTACACAGATGAAAAACAATTTAACGTAATAAATGACCTTTGGAAAGCTATCCAACATGCTGCAAAGAACGTCTCTGCTGATTGCATCAAAACTTTGACTTCATCATTAGACAACAGACAGTTCAAAGTAATTCATAAGAAGGATATCTTTCTCCCAATGCTTTTTTTAAATAGTTCTTATTTAAAATTGTTTCCTCTAATTTTCGTTCATTGTATTGCTTAAAATTAGTTCATATAAGTCGTTTGAAATTGTTATACTTTAGTATTATATGATTTTTATATATTTAGGTTGAAAACTTTATGTATTTCTACTAATTAATAATCTACAAATAAAATATAATATAATAGTCAATCCAACAAAAATTTGTATTTAACTCTTATGTGACATTTAGTTTCGATATATTCAACTTATATTTTCTTATAATGATTGTCTTAACTCTGTGAAGAACTTAGGCAAAAAATACAGCTGTTTTAAGAGAAATTTGGCTCCTTTTAATATTTACATAAAATCTCTAGACATATTCTATATTCACGTTGAATAGAATCCATTAACCCCCATTTTGATTACTGCGATCACTTACATCATCTCCCCAAGACCTTCATGTATAATTAAATCTTGGCTTTAAACGACACCACACCTAGGATGTGCATATATGCAGCTTTAGGGTCTCTTGTACCTCCACCCATACAATTTCCTCGCTTGTTCGAGATTTACTGCTCCACATTCAAATGTCTATTGAAGATAATAGATTCGATCTACCACACTGCCCTCCGGTTGCTTAATGGTGCTTTCTGCACGTCCCCTATAGAGAACCTTCTTGTCGACTCGGAGGAGATACCACTCGCTTTAAATCGTACAAAATGCATAATACCTTTGTGCACACGGTTTCAGCATTTCCAGTCGTCAACGGCCGTCCGCGGCCAATATTGACACTACCTATGTCGATGGAAGATGTCAGTCCTGCCTTAAACATTTTGGGTTCAGGACTAAAATAAAATCATGCTAGAGTTTGAAGTACCTATTTGCACGGGGACGCCGATAATTCTGGCATAGACGCAACTCTGGATGATGCTATCTTTAAACATTTGTCGCCATTCTTTTCCTTTCAAAGCTTTTACAGCACCGAGAGTATTGCGTTCGTATTTCTTAGAAGATACGGCGTGTCACACACTAGTCGCGCCGCTTTATACAGATGGCGACAAGTACGAAAGGGAAGGTAACATCCACATTATCTCCTCCTATTTGAAGCCAATGGGGACTCTTCAGGACGCTGCGTCTGTGTTCACGGCCGAACTAGTGTATAATATAATGATCAATACAAAAGATTACTTACCGGGTGCGGTTGGAAACCGTTTGATAATCCAAAGCAACTCAGACCCCATCCCCCCCAACGAATGGCCTTTAAACATTGGAATATTCGCATCCCTCATTCGCAGAATCTGTCACGTCAACGCTACAACACGTAGGGGTGATGTTGAGATTGTCTGCTAGCTATATAGACATATAGTCGCACAGGTATTACCACATCGCCGCCTTCTACGCAAAGTTCGTGCACTGGGTATAGACGGAAAGATAGCAGGTTGGATAGAGAACTGGCTAAGCGGCAGACGGCAACGGGTGGTTCTGAATGGACAGGCTTCTAAGTGGGTGCCCGTTACCAGCGGTGTACCTCAAGGTTCTGTCCTGGGACCACTACTTTTCATCATCATGTTAATGACATGGATGGTGGCATGGTTGCGAAGATTTCTAAATTCTTGACGATACCAAGCTTGGTATGAACATTGCAAAGGAAGGAAACACTGCCGGCCTACAAGAAGATCTCCCGAAGATTGGGGAGTGGTCGGACACGCGGCAAGTGCCTTTTAACGTGAACAAATTCAAAGTAATGCATATCGGCCACCGAAATCCCCAATCACGGTATATCCTTAAGGGCATTGCTCTTGAACGCACTGCTACTGAGAAGGACTTTGGTGTAACAATCACTAGTGACCTCAAGTTCTCGAAACAGTGCATAGAGGCGGAGAAAAAGGCCCAAAGGATGTTAACCTATATAAAGCGACAGTTTGGATATCGAAACAAGGAAATAGTACTCTGTCTGTACAATTCACTTGTCCGACCGCACCTGGAGTATGCCGTACAATTTTTTACTTCGTTTCGAAAGGATATCGCGAGATTGGAACGTGTGCAAGCCAGGTCAACCAAACTGATTCCCTCTATCAGACACAAAAGTTACGACGATAGATTAAGGTAATTATATTTGTTCTCGTTGGAGACCAGGAGACTGCGTAGTCAGCTTATCGAAGTGTTTAAAATACTTCGAGGCTTCGACAATATAGACTACACTGAGGTTTTCCAACTTAGTAAGGGCAGAACTAGAAATCACGGCTACAGATTTGAACTAAAACGTTACCACCGCGATCTGTGTGAGAAATTTTTCACATACAGCATCTGTGGTAGCTAGAACGCACTTCCAGTGGAAGTTGTGAACAGCAATTCTGTTGATCAGTTCAAGTCAAGACTGGACAAAGTCTTGAAAAGTAGCCGTTTGGGCACGTAAACCGTTGAGCAGAACTGTGCATGGTCGACTGCTAGTCCAAAGGTACCCTCTCTGAGTGGACCGTAAGGTCTTCTAGGGTACTTCATATCCGTGTAGCTCCTTGTAGCTCTTCTTTATATTGAGTACATGGCAAGGATCCAGATAGCTATTCGGGCTGCATGACATCTAGATGTAAAACGGTCCCCGGGATTTTAAAGTTGCGTGTCATCGTGCCTCGACTATTCCCGTGGACCTACCAACAATGTATCCTCGCTTTTAAGTCACCTTTTGTCGTCTCCGAACCGGAGACAACAGCATGACACGAGTGTTTATATCTTAAAGTGTGCGCAGTTTTTTTCTTAAATTTCATTGTTTCTGGGCGCTTCGGCGTGGTACTTATATAGGTATATGGTCGACGGGTGAGGTTACTATCTGTCCATGGAGCTTTGGGTGGGTACTACCCGCCAGGTTGTCGTATCATAGAGTTCTTGGAGAATGCGAGTTTTCTGTGAGATATCGGAGCTTACCTTGTAAACAAGAGGAGTTGGACATAGCCGGTGAGGTACTCGAGTCCTTGACGGAGGTAGGACTCATTCAAATGGCTAAGCCATAATTTTTTTTCATTGGATATTTTTTGCTTTGTTTGTCTTTCCTCTTATTTACATCATCGTTAGATTTTTGTAGTAGTTAGCCATTGCTCTGTATATGCTCTCGTTTTTGTTGCTATGATATAATAATAAAAACCGTATTGCAAAGCAAATTAAGGTAAGTTCTCCTTTCTGGGCATTAAGATTACGAGATCTTAGGAGGACCAACTGAGGCATGCATTTAAATGTAGGCCAATAAAGATTATCCATCAATATAAGATCTTCAGGTTACCCAAAGAGGCTTTGATTTAGGGTGGAGGGAGCTGCCATTAACAACCCTTTTGAATCGACAAGTCTCAACATTCCCAACTTTATAACAACAACAAAAATCGTAGTATTTAATTCATGCTTATTTGGCCCGCCTCGATTCAAGCTCTGATCAAATGTTTGACTGCACTTCCACTTTCCCACATTCTCCACCAAGATATTCGTAGGTAATAAGCATAACGAATATTAAATATAATTATACCCGTTGAAAAGTAATGGGGATTCGAACCCGTACGTTATCCGAGTTATCCACATGGATGATGGCCGAGTAGGTTAAGACGTTGATTCGATAAACAATAAGCGTCTGAGAGTGCGGGTTCGAATCCCCATCACTTTTAATCGCTTCTTAGTTTGGGTCCTTCGCACACCTACAACTAATAGCCACCCATTGGTGCCCACACTGAGCCTGGCGAGGTGGAGCAGGCAGCTCCATCCTTTTCGAACGTACAACACATCACTCTTCCATTTCTTAACCTGCCGAGGCGGTCTCCATATCCACATACCTCTGACGTTTAACGAGTGACCTTCCCTTCGTCGACGAAGCGTTTTTGCCTGCTGGTTGGTTTCAAAAAGAGTACTACTGCTTTTCATACCCACTCCTTTCAACAACGACCTACCTTCGCTGCTATATGGGTCGCGTAAACAAAATTACCATTCTGATCTTTATGTGAATTTCATTATCCGATCAGAGAATCCCGTTCGCGATTGAAAAGAAAAAGTGGTGTAATTAACCTGCAACTGCATGCTACACAAGTCCTGGGGAAAGGGGGGACGAACCATACATCAAAATGATCCTTACACAATTGCACTCCTAAATCGTACTAATCTACCTCATAGCTCACCCTTGCCTTGATTTCGGGAAATGTAGCCTCTTTTTACTTAACTAATTATGTGAATTAACATTGAATCGTTAAGTGAATTAACATTGAATCATTAAGTGAATTATCATTGACTCGTTTTTGTAGCTTGACTGGCTTCAGGCTGTTTGTAGGAATGAGTCGAAGTTGTGCCTGAAGCGTAGAAGAGGTCTTCCTTTAAATGTTTATTTAATTAGTGTATTATTGGAGAACGGAAGGGTTGGTGGGTACTGAAGAGACAGAGTTGGTATAGATGCCATAACGCTTCGTTACAATCAGTTAAATCTCATTGATTCATCCATTAATTGCACATTAACTTGAATCCAACAGAGTCCGTCAGGTCCCTTTGAGACTAGTCATATTTACATTTGAAATGAGTGAGCTTTTCACATATAATGTAGTGTCTGTCGAGATGAGTGTGTAGAGAGCGGGGTGTATAAAATGGGGTGAAAAATGAATAAAGAACGAAAGTAGCGTGGTTATGTTGTGAACATCCTTCTGCGTCGCCGGACCATTGTTAGCTAGTGGCGAATCCACTGCGCCATCCTGAGTAAAAAAATAAATAAAAATATAGTACTCATTCAAGCGAAGCTTTTAAATCGCTCAGTTTCACTTTTTGCTACGCTACAGTAAGCGAAACTGCTAGTAAAACCAACGGATTTAAGTGTGTATTGGGGAGGGGGGGGTCCTTACCTTTCTACACATCATCTTTTAAGATGCTTTCGTACTTAAAAATTCTTGCTCCACCTTGCCTAACCCCCTGGATCAAATTTCAATTATATCTCTCTAGTAGAAATCGACAAACACACGTTTCTAATCAACGAATAAGGAAATGGTTAAGGACAAAAATAGGACTCCAATTTAGAGTGTAGGTAGTCTATGATGCCCCATTATGTATAAACTTCAACTCTTCTAAAAAATGGCCATACCTTTCGATCCATTTGCGTCTTATCAAACTCGAAGCCACCAATTAGTATCCAAACACCAGACTAGCCTTATATAGCGATGAGGTGCTATGTGTTTTAACAACCCGTCAGATCAGCGTCCCTCCCTGGCAGAGAGCGTCAAGCACGCCGCCTCACGGGCCGCTTCCATCCCACACCAATTATAATCAAAATCATCCGTTTGTCACTTTGCCATTTCCTTCTCTCTCAAACACTCATTTAAATCTATAAGTGATCCACATTTTACAAGGTCATCCAACCTATCTTATACCTTGACCTTCACTCTCCTGTATTCTTTTCCTAAGTCCATTTCCTTACATTCTTCTTACACCCCCCTAGCTACTTCAGATCAATCTCAAGCACAACCTCATGAATATATGTCGATGTTTTTTGTTTTTTTCATAATTAGGCGTACATTCAAGGAACGTATTCACCCTGTTTGCCAATATCTTCTCCAAGACTTTCCCTGCAAATTATAAGAGAGATATAGGCCTGAAGTTAGCTGGACTGTCCGATGGCTTACCGGGGTTCCTTATAAATTAGCAAGTTTACATCCGTGCACTGCGGGATTTAATAATCCGGGCACTTAGCCTAGTAATTGATTGATTTTGCTAAATTCAAGACTTCCGCAATTACAATTATATTTTCTAATCTTAATTTAATTATTAGATAGCTCATATTTTGCTGATTACGTAAAGATTCACAGGTATGAAGTTTGGTATATTTACGATCTGTAAAGTTATTCAAAAACATTTAAGTAGTACAAGGGACACTGCATTTCTCCTTGTTAAAAGTCCAGGGTACCTTCTTTCTGACAGAGTGCCAGTCTTGCTAGCGTTGAGGGTGGACCAGTCCATTTATTTAATAGTGAATATTTGTTCAAGTAACTCTTGAGTGAAGTACTAGTCTTACTGAGTTCGATCAATTTCGCTTATTTCCTTATAAAGACTTTGCGTCTTTCTCATCAAAAAAGTAACCAGCATATCCCTGATGCTGGATTTGTTTATATTGTGTTAATTGAAGTGTAAATATTTAGTAATTAAGGTATTAGTTATCCTATGTAGACTTGGATAATCATTGAGCTTACCCGTTTCCGTCAGCTACTTTGTCTTCAAGCAAAGCCTAAGTCTTCGGTTCTCGAGCACAACCGGCCTATTGGTAGCTTAAATTTCCTTGAGTTTTCAGAAGGGGCAAATTTGAGTGAGCTAAGCATTTTGCCATTGTGGATGGCGTGAATTTAATTCTCTGGTTTTAAGATTGTCATATACTTTACTAATGAGCATTTTGCCCTACTAACGAGTATAGCGTCCTTCGGGTTTAACGTAAAGGATTCCGCTAACCCGGCAAACTGTCTGAGTTTGGTACTAAATATATACCATTGGTTTGATATATATTCCCAATCATATTAATTGCTTCTTTAATTAACTGTATGAAGTTTTTCTTCACCTTTGCTGTAATTCGAGGTGAGGCTTTGGTTTACAAGGGAACTTTTTCTCGGTGTGACTTGGATATTATTCACTATTTTTACCGGTGTTATAGGTAAAAGCTTACTTAATTTCCCTTAGTATATAGTAAGAAATGCAATTTGTTTTTCGTACCCCTTGCATCACAAGCATCAGACTCAACTTACTTCAGCAGTTAACCACAGACAACATTAGGTTCGTGTTGGAATACAATTGAAAATGCGCCCTTTCACCTGAACAATCCGTTCACCCTACTTTACTAAGTAGAAATACAGCTGGGAAATTTAGATTAATAAGTTGCCTGGCTACCGATAGCCAGTAACCTTTGCAATAATTACAAGCAAATCTTTTGTATCACCAGTAATTAGGAAGGAAGATTAATCTACTGATAGGATTTTTATAAGTATCATGATGTACATGAAGTACAAGGATTCAATACAAGTTGGCGTAACGGATGTTCTTGAAGGCAATGGACGGGCGTCTTACTTCCTGGGGCAATTTTTCATCAGCACAGGTGTGCTGGTATCCAATCCACTTCTGTAACGTGACAAGGTCGAATCCGTAACTTGTCGTCAGGTGAGGGGGGAAGGGAGGGGGGCGCTCTGACTAGTATTCTCAGTACGAGGTGAAAAAATAATCCAAACGGATATAAATTGTTGAGTCTTTTAATTAAGTTTTTGACCAAACTTCTACAAAAAACACTAAGAGTTGCAAAGTACGATCTTAATAGTTAAATTGACAAGGGGTCAGCGTCTGAATGTCTCCGGGCACTAGCTAATTTTTACAAAAATTAGGAGGGGTATAAACTGGAGTTTAGGTCCAACCGACCAGGGCACATTATGGTATATACGGTGAGTTTAGACATATCTTAAGCCACTCGGTTAGTTATGTATGCTCTAAGGCTTTAATATTGGATTTATTAGCCCGATTTCTGAGAAGGCAAACTCGAGCTTGGGGTGGGGGATATTAAGTATAGGTAGGTTGGTGGGAATTGCTAAAGGAATGCTTTCAAAGCAACTTTATTAAAACAAAAATTTAAAAAACACCGAGTCGCGAGGGATGCTCAGATTTGCAACCGTAAGAGATAAAATATCGCTAAATGAGCACTGTTGTTGGCAAGGAGCAGAAAATATCTTCACTATTCCTCGGGCCTCAGCTCGGATGTAATATACATATACATATGTATAGATCGATATACACATAGATAAATACATATAGATATATATATACATAAAAAAGTGTTCTGTCTAGATTCAACGCTTTTTACTATTTCATTTATTTCAAGAACTGGTTGACGTATCGGTGAACAGTCGACGGCGTTGGAAAGCATACATAATTAAGTTTTAGTTGAGAAAAGTTTAGCTGACATGGAGAGCTGAAAGCCTTTTGAATGTCGACATTATAATTGCTGTTAAATGCTTTGTGAACATTGTAAAGGCTGTACGACATGACATAGATAGCTGAAACGGAGACTACGAAGCAGACCGGAATTCACCCAACAATTTCAAAAGGGAATGTAAGAACAGAACAAGGAATCCGGGCTTTGGCGAGAGAGATGGGGGCTATAGTCGCCACCATTAAGCTGGTCCTGAATGGGAGCCTTCGCTATCACTCGTACAAGAGAGCCAAGGCACAAATTCTTACAACAAAGTCCAAAGAAAATTGCTTGACAAAGGCAAAGAAACTCCTGAATAAACTTAAACGTCCCGTTGAGCATAAGACGATCTAATTCTTCTCACACGAGAAAAACTTCTCCAAAGACCACTTGCAACACCTAGAGCTACAGGTGGCTTGCCTAAAATCCCTGCCACGTTCCATGTATCATATACTAAGTTTCCCCGACCTTGATGGTCCCTGGGTGTGTCTCCAGTCAGGGTAACGTCCTGCTGCCAAAGATTTTGAGCAGGATCTTACACACAATTCGACGGCTATGTAAAGCTGCTGGAGATTGTCGTCAAACTCTAATTGGAGAAGGTTGCTATTGGAAGGCCATACCTCCAGAAAGAGTTAAAAGTGGTGAAAGAGAATTTTTACCACTTCACAAGTCCCACTTTCTAACCTCCTAATTCCCCGGATTTTACTCCCATGCACTACTATTTTGGGGGGCGGTTGAGAAAGAGATCAACCGCTGTGCCTGCAACATCAAGAACGAGTTGATGCCCAAGTTCAAGAAAGTACACACTGAAGGACGCATGCGACAGTTTCCTGTTATTTTCTACCCATAATCTAAGTGATATTTTTTTATCAATTTTAAGATACATTTATTTTTGGCCTCATTATTGCCTTATTGATTTATAAAAGTTAATTTATCACTGTTGTATAAACCGTTAATTTGATTACTTTAAATTATCGGTGCTTAATTTATCGCAGTTTTATTTCATTAATATTGTTTAACTTATTAATGTTTCCAACATAGCGTCCCAGCGAGTTTGTTTTCAATCAGAATATTACTTAGCTTCTAGGTGTAATTTGAAGATGTAAATCACCTATCCCTTCCAACTTATGATAATAAGATCTACAAAAGTAAACAAGATCCCCAGTTTTGGTAGCCAAGATCGGCGGTACTGGTATTGTTACGAATT